>WJEZ01000742.1:0-23571 GCA_009869925.1 Thalassaphorura encarpata
GAGTAGAAGATAAAATTTAAATTAAGAGCTACTCATACCAAAGCCCTGAAATCTAACCTTGTGCCGTATGAGTAATGAGTGAGCAAACAGCTGTGTGCTTCTGATTTAAATTACCTCGCACCTGTGAGCCTCGAATCCAATTGCCTGATGAAAATTTCCACTCATCATTCCACGGCCAGCGTTAGCGTATAATCGAATTAACCTGACTTAGCTTTGAGCTGAGCTTAGCAAATAAACGAATGTATGTTTCATACTAGCAATTTCAAAGAACATTAAATAAAATGACTCGATTAATTCACAAACCAGAAATTTAGTTTCATATGTGCAAGAGTATACATAGATTAATAGGAATTTGTGAATAAACTCTAAGATAGTTCGAAGATACGATGTTGAGAATTTCAAGACTATAAAAACCATGAGGCCCATTAGTACATCTCTTTAGTCACTTTCTCCAGTATGGATTGTAAAATAAAGAATTTAGAACAGAGAAATACCAACTTCTGTACTATTCAAAAATGAATTTAACGTTTTGAGTAAGATTTAAAAAAAGTTTGAAGGAAATACTTTCTCCAGTACATTCAGATACAGAATTTATGTATAAATTTTATAACGTCAGTAAGAAACGCCATCTGTCAATAGCGTAGAGCAAAGGATTTCTGGCCCAGTGATAATACCCGAATTCGTCGTCCCAATGCGACGCTGGGATCGGGGAAAGCGGGTAAGAAAGGAGGACGAAAAACCATGAGCATTGCGGTGCTCTGAGCTCAACGCAAGGCTTTCCTTTCCCTGACTAACAAGTTCCGCAGTTTATATCTAAATATTCTGCAGTAGCTACGCTGAATGCAAAAAAATTATTCCAACGATGCAGGTTTAGCATAGAGCTACTAGTTCTTTCCTTGTGAAGTTAAATGGGTGAATTTGTTTCAGAATGGTTCAGGAAAGGAAAGCCATGGAAATTTGTGCTACAGGCCAGGCAGGGACTCTCGCCGAGGGAACAAAATCACTAAAATATGAATGACTTTCATTTCACTTGCACATTCAAAATCCAAACTCAGAATTCATGAATAGTAGAGCTCGTTATTTGAATGAGGAGTACGTTCACTGTTACTACTACTGTTCACGTATACAAAGTATCCTTCCTTCCTTCTTCCTGTTTCATGCATTCATACTATACTAGCGGACTTATTTACCATCACCACCACCACCAGCACATGGTACGGGTACGACTCTACCCGGGTTTTAACTACGTGTTCCCATTTCCCCATCTGCACTGCAGTAGTAGTCAACTTACTTTTCTTTCCTAGTACCAGGCATGCAGGCATCATCTCATGCAATGCAATGCATGGCATAGGCAGAGCAGAGTTTTTGTTACAACAAATAGGCGGGATCCTTCTTGTCGCTTCGTATCTTCAACGTGGACAGGGACATGACGGAATATGCAGGTCACGGTTTGTATAGCTTGCAGTGAATTGAAATCAGAGGATTGGACAGATATATAAAATAGATTTTCAAAGGAAAATTCACGAATTGCAACCTAGTACCAGGCATGCAGGCATCATCTCATGCAATGCAATGCATGGCATAGGCAGAGCAGAGTTTTTGTTACAACAAATAGGCGGGATCCTTCTTGTCGCTTTTTATCTTCTACGTGGACAGGGACATGACGGAATATGCAGGTCACGGTTTGTATAGCTTGCAGTGAGTTGAAATCAGAGGATTGGACAGATATATAAAATAGATTTTCAAAGGAAAATTCACGAATTGCAACTGTGCAAAATCGTTAGCATTTTCTGATGTTTACTCAGCTTTAGCTGTAGCTGCAGCATAACTGAATTTATAGGGTTGCTACGCTGCCTGTTTCAAAATTTATGAGAGTGTTTCATGATCATTCAAAGCATTTATGGGCCTGTCAAGGCTTTATAGGCACATTTTGTGATTATGTATTTTGATATTTTGCTAACTTTGTAGACTAAAGAAGAGGCACTCAAAAAATTTAGGAGAGAAAGCCTAATTTTTTTGTCGGGGAGCTTTAGCTTTGGCTTTAGTAAAGTAAAGAAAATGGATAAAATCGTGGCGGATATGATATTGGATATAGATCCTTTCCCTTTGTTCATTGTCACTTTTCTTTTGAGCCTAAATCCCTTGTTGGACTGACTTGTCTGTCCTAAGTGTCAATTAGTATTCCGGAAAGAAGAGAAGGTAGCGGGAATGGGAATTATTCTGGGTGTGACGTCAGGGCAAAGTAAAGGGATGGGTTTAGGAGGATAGACAAGATTAAAAGGACGTTTGGAAGGATAAGGAGTGAAAGTCCGCATCTTTAGCCCTCTTTCCTTTACGCCGCATCTTAAGACAATTTTCTTCTTTTCTTTCTCTCTTCCTCTCGTCTGTCTGGCTTCCTCTACTGACTACACCATTTATTAAATCATTAGCTCTTAAACACATTGCCGTCTCCCAATGACGTACGTACGTAGAAAGAAATGAATTCTACTTCCGAGCTAAGTACTCGTTTTTATGAGCTGACCTCGAGCTAAGCACGTCATTCTGCATTTTTTAGTATTTAGTGAGCGAAAATGATCCTATCGGATGCTGCAAAAAGAAGAAATAAGTAAAGTCTGACTGATGGACTGATTTCGCGACCTTCGCTCTATCATGGCATGGCCAATACCAAATTGATCTCATTTTGTTTATATTTTTGTGTTTGTTCCAAAACTGATTCAAATTAAAACATAATAAACATCTAAGGATTTCAAAAAGGAGCGACACACATGCTTGGAGCTCTAATTTCATGTATAGGATAGCTTTAGCTGAGTTTCTATTTGGGAGGATATGCTGAAAATCCCGATGGAAGGCGCCGGGCTTGATATACGTGTAAACACATGGCGGTTCCTCCTGAGCAAAACTGCCATTCCGCATTTGCCGTATCACCCAATGAAATTCTATGTTTGTTTGGGGATGACTTGACGACTTTGGCTCCATCCTGAAAAAAGAAGAATTGCTCACAAAAACACCCCTGCGTCCCCAATACCCAACTCACTTGCCATTTTTCACAGTCTGTCAAAATTCTACTGGTGCTGCTAATGCTATATGCAAAACTTTGTTTTTCTTTCGTTACTATTTTGTCTTTATTGCACTCCTGCTAAATTTAATCTCTTGCTAAAAGCTAAAAGCAGAGAATAATCAAAGAAATGTATGCCAAAAGTCATGATCAAGGGTCCAGAGAATATGAAATCATTTCTGGAATTTCCATAAGTCCTGGGCTAAGCCATTCGTTTTCTAAACAAAACAAAAAAAAACTGCAACCCTGGGATGCCATGCAGATGGTCCATTTCCAGATTCACATTTCAACCTGGTGTGCTAGCTGGCTGTCTATCTTCTAAACATTACACTACCTAGTTAAGAATCTAAGCTCATTTTAACCTCGCAAAAGTTTCCACATTGTGAGTTTCTCCCAGGAGATTGAGATTGAAGGACTAAAACAGTTCGTATCGTATTAGTGTTTTGTTCAGACCTGGTCATGTGTGTTTTAAGGCTGTACTGCATTGTGTAGTAAATAGGAAGATCACCTTGCCTCTGCCTCTGTTTCGTGTCGTGTCAAGAGCAGATCAACCTAATTGCATTGACAATCCTTGTTCTGCCCTGTAGTTATGGATTTAGACCAGATCCGTCCAAAAGACTCACAAGTTTGTCCAACCACATAATTAAAGGAACAAATCTTGAGAGAACAGTATGTGGACACTTTCCGCCACTTACACTCAAATTTCTAGGAAAACTAATACAATTAAAAGTCTAAGGCTCAACGGTTAGTAAGTATGAGAAAGTTACAAATTGTGATGCTGTTGCAGTTCTAGCAGCTTCCCTTGTCCTGTCCTGTGATGTGGTGTGCTGTGTGGACAATTTCTATTATTAGAATTTGAATATTAATTAAGAAGAGGAAAGGATGAACAGGTAGAAGAACATTGACGTCACAGAAATTATAAAATCTTGAGTCAGTCAGTCAGCCATGAACATGGTTAGCCTCAAGGATTTTGAACTCTACTCCTTTCGTTTACTTTAGTTTGGCGGGGAATGAAAATGAAAATAAAATGTTGAGAGCGTGGAGAGTCAAATTACAAAGAAAATATATAAAGGATGTTTATTCACCCGAAGAACAAGCATCTTTAGTCTGTTGGTTCAGTTCCCAGCGATAATTTGCCAGGATGCAATGAAGAACGTCTAAAATGCCCAGAAAATATTTTTACATTATTAGGATGGTTGACGATGATTGGTCCTCCTGTACTCCTACGCACCGGTCAATATTGTTGAAAAGAAAGTGAGATTTTTTGGAACCTATTTGTTTTTCATCGAATCCTGTGTTTCATGTCGGAATTTATAAGCATTTAAAAAAGAGTCAATTTCTCAGTTTCATTTCTTAAGTCTCGCAGTCGAACTTTGGTTGCCTTTTGAGATTTTTTGAACATTGTGGGTGAATCTTTCCATCTGTGAGTACTACAATACAAATGAGGATAATTTGTTCCAGTTCCCGATTGTACAGTGCTAATTAAACGCAGAGAATTAATTAGCTGTGTCAACCAAGAAAGATCTTGGTTTGGATTGACTGTGAAAATTCAGGACTCAAACTTTCTCCCCTGTAGTGGTAGTACTGTCATTTCTTCGTGTCAGTATTGTACATTAGAAAGTCAAGTCAAGATGGCATCCGTCATGGTTTCCGGTTTTTCGAATCTTCCTGAGTACATGTTCTTTCATCACAGATATCATCGTCATGCGGGTGCTGGGTCCGGAAGACATCCCTTCATTAAGTACGTAAACATTTAATTAAGTCCAAAGGACTTTGTACATGAGTAAAATATTCCAAGGAAGGATGTCACAAGTTTTGAGTCTCTTTGGATTGAGAATTTGGAAACAAAGATAAAATTTAGTAATTTATTTTCAAAGACCCAACGAAATTACATTATTGGCTTACAATAGAGACGAATTGGCCACAAACGACCGTACACATAACTGGACTAAAGTATTAGTTAATTAATGACAGGAATTTATATACAAATACTATTTTAAGGATTTTTTAGATACATATTACACATTCATGTCCATGCACTCTAGTATAAATTGAGATAATAATCAATCCCGCCGAGGCACGTATTTACCCTCATTACATAATTAGCAATTTGTAAAGGAAAGGGTGGGATATCCGTTTCTTCTTACTAATTTGGTCATTAGTCGAGTGACTAAACAAGGCATATCCTATTTCAGACCCAGAATTAGACTCTAACATACTACGTCCTTCCATACCTTACACACTAGGTTTAATTTGGATTTATGGTTTGGGTAATAAAGTTTAAAATAGGCTCGAGTACAATGAGAACATAAATAGGCCCATTAGGCTACTACAGACAAGACAAAAGGTAATATTCCATGCAGTTGGTTCGTTTGCATGTTTTTAATTTTGACATGTGCTCTATTCACTACTAGTTCTCTCCAGTAGTATAAGACAGTGAATTGAAGGAAAATAATTGAAAGGTCCTGGGGACTGAGTTTCTGACTATCCATCAAATGAAATGCAAGGAGGAAAGGTTTTGGACAAGGAACGAAAGGAAACGTATCGAACGATGAAGCGTCCAGTCCATTATTCATGCATCTTTTAACATTAAACTCCCCCAACACGAACCCTTTCATTCATCGATTCATCAAATTCAAATCGAGCAAGACTCCTGCTCTAGAATTTTGCAGAGAAGGAAGAAATGGCTGAAAACAGAAGTTTGCAGAAGCAAAATCTCGTCCAACCTTGAATATAGTAATTTTTCAAATAATATTTTGGCAGGTGTATTCAAATTAAATTTACCTATGACACACCCTGTGAGATTTTTGTCTGATTAATGTCCATTAATATATTATTCGATTATAAAATGATGAAATGGGTTCGTGTGCACCCGTGATAGGTGCATTTTATTTTAGCACAGAATCTAGGTGGGCCTAAAACCAAAACTATGATATCTAGGACAACGTGCTATGATAGAAAGGCAAACCTAGAGAATGCGGTGGTGTCTGATTCAATTTCAATTGATTTATTTCTCACCACCTCAATCTTTTTTCTTTGCCCTATTCTTCCTGCCTTATATTTTTTCGCCAGACTTTCTCTGTCATGCCATGAGCTGAGCTGAGCTGAGCTCACGTCATTGTTGTATTATTCGAACAGACCCATGGGAAAGGTTGAAAATGGGGTGATGAGTAAGAACTTCCTGGAAAACTGGTCAACTACCTCACTACCATGAATAATGGCGGCAATAGATGGGAGTAGCAGAATTTTGTAGTGGTCGGCAGCTCAGCTGAATTATTTATTAGGATGCGTAGGTATAGCAAAATTTCAAAGGAAAACCCAAGCTTACTCACTCTTCCTGATTTCGACAAAATGTTGGGGTTTCAAATGAAAATGGATTGATTGTTTTAATACCAATTACTTTGGAAATGTCAAAAAGAGTGGTTTTATTTATTTTCCATATTTTTTGTCACCCGCCAATGCCAATCAATAATTTCAGGGTATACTAAATCAATTTTATTTATTGCATTGGTCGATGTGATGAAAGGCAGACTAAATTGTACATTGGAGCTAGAATTTATTTATATTTGATAAACGTATAATTTACTGTTTGCCACGATATAAAAATAAGTGTTGGATTTTTTCACTAGATTATTAATCGTCATACTTAGTCAAACTTGTCACTTCCTGTGTATAATGGAACGGAAAAATACTCCAATTATGTTTGACAATTGTGGGATTCAAAAACTTTCAATTCAATATAGTCTGTAAAGTTTTTCTCATTATGTCTTACTTCCGTTTGGATTTCAAAGAACTCATTGAAGAAATTGGATGAAGTCAATTAAATAAAGTTAAGAGAAGCCAAAGGATTCTATGTGTTTTGAAGTTGTTTACGTGTAATTAACCTGTGTAATCTCTCCTTCCAATTTGTCTCCTCTACTTATATGGCATCATATTTCTTAGCTGAGTGGAAGAATTGTGTTGACAGTCTGAGATAGTGAAAGGCAGTGAAGAGGAAAGTTGCGTGGAGTGAAAACTTACATACTTTTGTATACTGTGGTAAAAAGACAAAGAGTGGCTTTTTCGCATCCTGTTATATAACTTGGACATATGCTGTCTGGCTGAGGAACATTAGGGCACAATGTAACGGACCACTTACCCACGCCATGCCAGACAGATGCCCGTCCTTCACATTGTAATACAATACAATAGTCTAAAAGTACCCGGGTTTTAGAGAAATATTGCTTTGCCTTTACCTTACCATTTTAGTTTCTCGGGGCTGAGTCCCTAAGCTTTTCCTTATACAGGTACTAGGTAGGGTGGGATACAAAATGCAGTGTATATCATAATAAAGGTTGAGCATTTGACACGAAATGGGAGCTAAGCTGAGCTCCCTCTTGAGCAAAGGTAGAAAAAACTCAAGTTCCCCTTACCTGTCACCATATATCCACTTTAATTGTTTAGCAGCACCCGCTGCCACCGGTAAAGTCATCGGGGTCTATGTACTACCCGCCTAATGCTCCAACTCACTCAAAAACATTAGCTTGTATATATGGCCACTGCTATCTCCCCCCTTTATGGAGTCCACTCGTCTAGCTTAGAGGACTAGTCCTCTGGAATTCTCTATTTTTCATGCATTCCATTACCCACAGCTACAGTCCAGGCTAGTCAGTCACTTGTTTACAATTCTCAGCACATAGCCTCTCTCACAATTCGGATGGCTAGGGCTAAAACCTAATGGGGAAAACTGAGTGAAAAGTGGAGTGAAAGTACAAAAATAAGAAAACCCATTTACCCACCAATATACGAGTATATGGAGTTATTAGCATTCGGAAAATGTGTGTCATTAGTTCCTAGCCTTGGTTTCTCACACCTATCAACAAATTGAGCCTTGTTGCAAAGTGAATTTGAAGATCAAAAATGTGTGCAACAATCCTAAGGAATATAACGCTCAGAATTTCTTAGGAAAAATGAAAGTTTGTCGGAAACCGTGAAAAGTTGAGACCCTAGTGTTTGTGGATCAGTAGTAACACAAGTAGTAGGAGGTTGTGATTTCCTCAAAGGTGACATGGGATTTGTTAAGCTCAGATGTTTTCTTTTTCCCTCGGCTATAAATTTAGTGGAGTGAAAGTACAAAAATAAGAAAACCCATTTACCCACCAATATACGAGTATGTGGAGTTATTAGCATTCGGAAAATGTGTGTCATTAGTTCCTAGCCTTGGTTTCTCACACCTATCCACAAATTGAGCCTTGTTGCAAAGTGAATTTGAAGATCAAAAATGTGTGCAACAATCCTAAGGAATTCAAAGCTAAGAATTTTGTAGGAAAAATGAAAGTTTGTCGGAAACCGTGAAAGGTTGAGACCCTAGTGTTTGTGGATCAGTAGCAACTTATGTAGTAGGAGGTTGTGATTTCCTCAAAGGTGACATGGGATTTGTTAAGCTCAGATGTTTTCTTTTTCCCTCGGCTATAAATTTATCCCTAAAATTATCCTCGACCCTAAACAGCAGGTAGAATTCCGTGCTAGTTCATGTATTGCGATATCACAAGGAAGTTTTGGCATATTTTGTGTAGTAATATTTCATTCTTATAATGTTAGACAGCGGGGCCAAGTACGTTAACCCTGAACATCAGGTAGAATTCCGTGCTAGTTCATGTATTGCGATATCACAAGGAAGTTTTGGCATATTTTGTGTAGTAATATTTCATTCTTATAATGTTAGACAGCGGGGCCAAGTACGTTGGGTGCCAAAAAGTTTGAAAACTTCTAGACAAAGTGAAAGCACGTACAGAATGGAAAGTGTTGGCAAACTTTTTCTTCTGGTCATTCTGGAATGTATAAAAAAGTATAAACTAACATTATGCAATTTATTCCCAAGACACGCTCAAGAGGTAGGTAGGTAGGATATGGAGCAGACTGAGAAGAATTCCCTTAAGAAATTGAATTTGGCTAAGAGATAGTAGCTTTCACTTTGATATCATTCAAGGCCCTCCAGCCTTGACTGCATTTTTCCTGACAGTTGGTTTGATTCGATTTTCAAGTATATCTTTGGAAGCCCTTGGGAAAATAGAGGCAACTGCATGCATAACGCACATCCTAATACATTTAGCATTACGTGGCTCATTCATATTCGTAAACACCATGTTGAAGTCATCCAACCAACGTGTATGCATAAATTTGCCACTGTGGCGCCCACTAGGCCAAAACCCAGAGAAGAGTTAAATTTTTGTTTATATAAACTTGGTTTGTGTATTTCCACCATTTGAGTTTTTTCTGGTCTTGGATTGAACTTCTTTTAACTTTTTGTCAAATAGTTTCATTGCATCCTTCCTGAGCTAAAAAACTGTTTAAAGGAAAAGGAAAAAACTTAGAGTTTTCCGAAGGAAGAGAATTACTTAGGCTCCCATTGCTTGCTCAGTGCAGAATGACTCTTAATGGAATTTTCAATTCCGTTACTTCTACTTCTACATCCTTTTTCCAATACCTTAGCAGCACGCCATACAAACATGAGCATATGTGAAGCTATGTTCAATATACGAGTCGTGGTTTGAATTGAAGGAAAGAAAAGAAATTGAGCAAGACGCTTGGGTGGTTGACTGGCTAACTTTCTATTCCCTTTGACAATTCCCCTCCTTGTATAAATATTCATAGCATTGAACTTATAGTCAATTCAAATTGTTCAAAAGTGGAGCCCGCCAGTAATGGAAATGTCTAACCCTATTCAAAAATATATGCATGCATTCAAATAGATTTTATAGAATGTACTATACGCGTATAGTATTCCTCACGTGATTATTACTTTGGCCCACATGGTAGGTCGAGAATGTTAGAATTTGTCGGAAGATTTGGTTCGTTTCCTTTGAACATTTCTAACGCATAATTAAATGTATCGTACTCATTTACGCAGCTCGCGTTGCGTTTAGGTTAGACAACTGAACTGTTATTCCAAACCAAATATAATACGCGTGATTGATTTGGTAAATTGCTTAAATCTTGGATTCAGTACACCAATAATTTGTTGAAGATTTACTCTGAGATGAGAAATTCATTGACGTTCTTACCCAGTAGCCTCTCCTATTGATCTCAAGTTAAGCTTTGGATTTGGATGAGTCGCCAGCTACCCTGTTGTCACCACCGCCAACTGAGAGAGGCTCAAATTACACTTTCTCCTCTCGTCCTTTATCCTAACCTTGCTTCCTCTTCCGCCCTCAATCCTTTTCTCCCAATTAGACCTCAATTTCTACACAAACCGATTGAGGAGGAAAAAAGTTTTATTGTGGGAAGGGCAAATTTAGGTAATGTGCGTTTTCACGAGAAGCTCGTCAAGTTGTAAACCATGATAGGATCTTTTATGACCCAAGAGTAAACGTGCGACACTCTCAAATCATTTCAATTTCATTGCTAATTAGGAAACGGAAACGTACGGTTAGCTAAAGTGTACAAAAGTAATGGAGAAAGTCATTTTTAATGGGTTCTAGCTTAACCTTATTTTCCTCCACCTAGTTTTGTCATAAAATCATTCAAATTCTAACTAGGCCTATCCTGTCTTTGAAGACATGGGCAATGCCATGCCATTGATTCTGAATGTGATCAGCATGTTGTAAAGGAATTGACTGTTCATTGCCAACCATTTGGTTTGGGTAGAATACGTACGTAGGGATGCATTTCGTTTTCCACATCTCTACCCTTCAACTCCTCCGACTTTCTCCTTGGTTTGCTCCCTCCAATCTCAAACTCCACATTTCGGATGGATGGGACAGGAGTGGTGCGTGTTTAGAAATATAATTGAACCCATGATGAAGAACCCCATCTTCTTGAAAACCTTACCAAGCCCAAGCTCTTTCTATTTTTTCTGTTCCATTTTACTGAATGCTGAATCCGACTCCTTTCCTCCTTTGCTGCCTGACTGACTAACTGACTTTCTCTCTCTCCTGCATGCTTAACCTCAAGATGAAAAAAAGTCCATCTCAATTCATAAGTGAGGGAGACAGACAGGGTGAGGATCTCAGGGTGTACGAGATCCTCGTGTATGTTTGGAATACAAATTTAAATCTTCCTGCAGATTTTGCAATGATCTTTCCATCGTTCTGAAATTAATATTACTACAATGCAATAAATTATTTTGACCTCGTGAGAAGAAACATCTGCCATTATCATCTTCATGATTATTGCTATTTGTGTGACGATAGCTAAAATTTAAATAGAGAAAATTAGTCTAATTTTGCACGGACCACAAATTCAGCAGCGAATAGGTCAAATCGGCCTAAATTTACAATTTCTGTACATTATATTTTTAAATATTCTAAAATTTATTAACATCTGAGCTTAACAAGTCAAAATACATCATTAAACATAGACATCTAAAGTTCGATTAGATTTAGCGTTCTTGCGTCAACATCAACTTGGTGATTGGGTCTATTAGTCTGCCCTCTGCAATGATGCTAAGGATATACGAATGTGATCTAGCAAATGCAACCAGTGGTCTGGGATTTGTGAACCACCCCGAAAAGGAATATTGGGAAAGGTGGAAGATGACTGATTATTTGTGGCACTTTTCGCCAAGTGACTTGAAGCCGGAAGCCACAACTGTTAGTCCCGATAGACAAGCCAAGGATCTGGAGTTCATTAGGGATTTGAATTGGGAGTCAGTGTTTGACGAACAATGTCAGATGCATTCAGTTAATTTGATTACCCCATCTTGCCATTCCACAATTCTACACTACTCTTCAACCCGGGCATTGAAATTAAGTTAACAGTTCATGTTTTGAATCGTGAAATTTATAAAATCAAGTCCTAGCATATTTTCGGAATGTGGTTCACCATGATGAGTTTGAATAATGAAAATGAAGGGTTGGCAGAAGTCGTTGTAGATTTTCTGTCGAGGATGTGAAGTTTTGTTTTGTTGAATCAATGCTTCTCCGCTAACTCCGTTTGTCCCACTAACAATTTACCCCTTACCCAAGACCTGACTTGTACTTCAAACAAATACCCTCCAATTTCCCATCCTGTGTGGAATCAAGAGTTTCAAGATGCAAATGATCCTTGTTGCCGGAGGGTGAGTTTTGTTTAGTATCTACTTAATTTTAATTAAAATGAGAATATCGAATGACTAGCTCTGCCGAGTAACTCAATATTATATAAAACTATGAAAGCTGCTCTAAGGTTCTAACTATATTTGACAAGGCGCTTAATTTGAGAAAATTTACAAGGCTCAACCACAAAGTAGCTTCTGAGCACTTGAAGTGAGTGAATTTCAAAGACTTGCTCCCATTTTACTTTACTCTTTTTCTGCCTGGAAGGGAAAGCCTAAATGTAAGTCGATATGGAATTTCATCCCCTTGGAATGTGAGATTATAAAGCAGCCCACATGCCCCAGGTTCATTTTACATGTGCTCAGCATTCAAAATCCATCTTCTTCTTTGAGCAAAATTATGAGCAACTTCAACCTTGTTTTAATTTTTAAAATTCCAAAACCTCCTAAGTTCTCATATTTCACGGATGGCTACGTGAGTATCAAATCTGCACTGCAAAATATTGCACTAAATTTTATCGTACCATAACATGGGGAACTGACAATTAATTTTTATTCATGTTGAAATATATGAGCGAGAATTGTAAAGGTTTAAGGTGCGTTGGACTTAATCTACAGTTTCCCTACTACTATTTTATGGCTTTGCAAATTTCTGCTTAGGTTTAAGTAGCCCGCCCCTTGGACAGAGGGTTGGTTTGGTTGGAATAGGTCCAAAAAGAATAAAATATGAGAGTGGACGGAACTAGGATGGTTGAGGACCAAGGAAAATATATTATCATGTCATGTAAAGGAAGCCAGATTTATTGAGTCCTTCAGACATTTTAAAATCTCTACGGGTGGCTAAGATATGCACTCTGCTTCCAAAACTGGACATTTTGATATATCCTTCGTTTCCTCTCATTTCAACTCCAAGAGGTCAATCCTAATAAACTTGTAGAACTTTTGACTGCCAAATTTAAATCCATTTTTAGAAGGTTCGACCTAAAATTATTGTTACTAAAAATAATTCAAAAATCCTATAGAGAGCTGAGACATGCAAAATTCCTTCGAATTTTAATGACGTCATGTCCTGTTCTTGATACAAGGTTTTTCTAAGCAAAGAATGTCCTACTTAAAATTAGATATCTGAAGAATTTTTTTGCTGAGAAGTATAGCTCAAATCTTGCAAAAAATTCAGGGTAGTGTATTTTGAGATTCCAGCACTTTCTCCACATTTGACTTTCATTCAGTCTTTACTTTATCCTCCCAGCTGAGCCTTCTCCTTTAACTTTGTAACGATCCTGATGGCTCCGTGATTCTCCGCGCACAAACGAGTACAAACAATGTAAAAATTTTCTTTTGTAGTTCTTTTTCCAAGTTTTCCATCCAAGACCTCAGATGCTATAAATTTACGTCATTTCATTCGATGAAAGGAAAATGCAGTCAAGGCAAGTTCGCGCCAGTTGCGCAAAATATCTTATAATAAACTTCGATAGGATTTTTCTTATAATTTATCCATGTTTGAAATTTTTCTCTGAATATTTAATGAGAGCAAATTATGGGATAGTGTGAAGACGAAAATGTCATTTTCCGGTTCTCTGACATTAAAATTGGATTTCCCGTTAGGTTACGCGACCATGACTCAGTTAGTTAGTTTCATGTACAACCCACAACCAAAGGTTTAGAAAAGTTGACCAAGTTTTCCCAAAATTATTTGCATGAGTATTATCTGACAAAGTTTTGGCTAACAAAATTCCTGGTAGTAAGGAAAAATAAAGCACTTAAACAAACTTAATTCCACCAATTGCATTCCTTCCTGGGAAACCTGACTCTGAGCTCAATGTGTAAGAATGCGTGAGTTGGTAATGTGCAAAAACTTGCGAGAAAAATTACAAAAACTTTGAAACCAAGCTTCAACACGAGTTTAGCTTGAGCTCGGCGTGAAGATTGCCAAATCTAAACAAGAGACCGTAAGGATAAAATTGCATATTCATACATAATCCTGGCATACTTGGTTTTTTTCTTTGCTTACCTTACCTTGCATTGCCATACGAGTGCACGTGAGTATAATAGGTACCTAAGCCAGTCGGCCTCTATGTGTGAAAGTCTGGGGAAAAAGTCAAATTGGCACTTTGCACGTCAGAGACTTGTAATTGTTCCCAATGTGATGATANGATTGGCACTTTGCACGTCAGAGACTTGTAATTGTTCCCAATGTGATGATATCAAGGAAGCTAAGGTACGTACGCGGTGGCTGTACATTGCTAAAAGCTACAGCGATGTATGACTAAGACGACAACACTGGGCTGGACTTTCTCTGTGGGTATAAGATGGAAGTGACAACATATAATATACTTTTTTTGGCTTTCTCTAACTCCACCAACACTTGTTCTTGTCTCCTTGAGTCTATTTTCCAACAGCAGTCTGTTTCTCCTCTGAATCCAATCCAGGTTTCTTGAATCTTGAGCTTTCCTTGATTCTATTGGGGTTTAAGAGAAATCAGAATCAACTGGCAAGATCAATTTCATACTGGGCAAACACTAAAGCCCAATAAATTATATTGTAGGCTTCTTTCGTGGCTGCTAAATCCAATAAAATTTAATAGACTAAATTAGTGGCAATCAATCTTTTATGGTGTGGTATCCAGACGCCCGTATTAATTTGCTATCCTTTCATTTTGGTGTTATTGGTAGGTCGGTCTTTGAGGTGAGGATAACTTATTATTGGTTTTAACAATCCTACCTGTTTTAAGAACAATATGATGAGGATTTGTTATAAGAAAGAAGATAGGTCGGTCTTTGAGGTGAGGATAACTTATTATTGGTTTTAACAATCCTACCTGTTTTAAGAACAATATGATGAGGATTTGGTATAAGAAAGAAGTGTGTGAAGAGTCAGCGGATTTGAAGTAATTTTGTCTCCACTTGACTCTTAATAGCACGAAAGGGGTTCAGTCGAGTCCCCTGGCCAAGAAGAAGTCGAATAAATGGATGATGAGAGAGAGGAAGAGCCAAGGGAAAGTTAATGGACGTCAGTATCTTTTTCGCTGTCCAGCTCAAATGAGCCTTTTCTTCTCCCACTAGGGCCCCTAGCCCAATGAAACTGCCTACTGAATTTTTGCTTTCTTTTTTTTCTTCTTCGTCTTCGTCTTGCCCAAATACTTACATACAACGCCCTTTGTCCTTGTCTGGAAGTCTTGTCTGCATTTGCCATAGTCAACTCTTTTTTCTTCCATCCCATTCTCCTCTCCTTCTTCTTTTTTCCCCATTCAACTCTTTGCTACAAATCTATGAGCGTGACATAGAACTAGATGAAGGAATTGAACCGACGACTACTTTCTCGCACGTACATGCATGTACATTGCCTTCTTGGCATGGCAAATGCTAAATCCACTTTTTGGCCAAGACTAAAGAGAAACACGCAAAGGAACAACATTGGAGAATCCAATCCAATGCAATGCAATGGAATAGTCAGACTTATCTGTATGCGTGTGTTTCTTGTATTCTCACTTCCTTTGCCAAAATAACATTTTCTTCTCTGCTCGTGGAGTCTCTTTATTATAGGACACAAGATAGCAAGTGCAGTTGTGCATAGTCGGTCTGAGCTCAGCTCTGTCCATAAATTTGGAGTTTTTGACGCCAAACCACCAACTATTTATGTTTTCTTCTCCATCTACTTTGTCCGCTTCTCTTCCTCACTCACTTTGTATTTCTATTTCCTAGGGCAGTCAGCCCTGAGCAAAGAAACCGTTTACTAGAATTGCTTTTTTCATTCCATCATCTCAGCACCACCAGCTTCCTTCTCGGCCGGCATACGGGTGAAATGGGAGGAGTTTATATTATCTTGCAAAGGAATGAAATGGTCTAGGCTCTGTTATTTCTGGACCAGCGACCACTGCCACCATTATGCATGTCTACCCTAGATAATTTTGACCGGGTTAAGGCTAAAAAGCATAGGATTCCTGTTGGAAGAAATCGTTGATAAATGAGTAGAATGGTATGAGCAATTATTCATTTGATAGGAAAATACGGGTTGAACTTTTGGTTGGGTGAAAGTGACTTTCACCCGACCCTTTCCACAGCGACAAATTTTTATGACCCTCATCGCCATCGCTCTCACTTTCCATTAATTTTCCTCAATTTCAACTCTATTCCGTTGGCACTTTGACTGTGTATTTGTCTGGAATATGTATTAGGGCATTAGGGATGGTACATGTGCGTGTTGTGGTTTAGTTTTTTTCCTTTCATGGATGAAGGGAAGATGTGGTGAGCTGACAATGGAATTCCAGTAGGATTGGGACATGGATGGACAGAGTTGTTTAGATGGAATAGAAGTCCATAGTGCTTGCTGCATTTGTTCCAAGGAGCAAGCAAAAGTAGAAAGTGAAGTAAAGGGAAAATTGAAGGAAAAAGGAAGGAGGAAGGCAAAGGAAGAGATTGGAGTGGGATTTGGAGATCCATGCGCCAGTCTGGGGCGCCAAGTGCCTTCGTGTGCCTCTGTGTTTTGTGATCCATCCTTCCTCACTCACTCTACCTCCGGACGATCTTCTCTTGCCTTCCAACGATTATCTTCTCTCTCTCTCTCTCTTCTCGTCTTCAACCCCATACCACAGGCCACACACACACACACAAGTCTATTACATACACGATTTTTATTTCAAAAACCAACCCACCCATCACTCTCATTTCTTCCTTTCTTACCAAACATCAATGTCTCACAAAAATACGTCGTCGACAAAGCAAAATACTCAAAATTATGTAGTACAAACTATAATCCGGCAGTGCGTCAAGTTCATTGACTAGGGGTGACCCGGCTAAATGCTAATTAACTGGGTTGGCTATAGTGGTAGTGGTGGAGGTAGACTGCAGTCAGTTCATTAAGGATTCGGTTCAATTCTGACGTGTCGAGTGAGTGTGATCATGTGAAAGTTATAGTTGAGTAAACTTGATTGTCATTCACATTCCATAGAGAAACTTGACAAAGTTTTGCTCAAGAAGTCAAATCCGAACAATATTTTTTTCTGCTTGAGAAATGTGATCTTCTTATCCTTCTACTCTCCAGAAATAAGAAAATTTGTGACTATAGGCACATTATCAAGAAAACTTCGTCCACATGTGACACCGTACGTATACGTACGTACGTAGCGTATGTAGTATGCAGTAGTGAGGATTCGAATCAAAACTCATCAAAACGTGTGTTGTAAAAGTTGTTCTATTCTTTGTTAATTGAATGAAACCAAGTTGAACAATTTAAGGAGAGAAAGCCGCATCTGCGTGACGTCACTCCTAGCCTGGGCACTGCATTCAACTCTTTCTCAAACTTTTCTTCACCACATCCTTTTCCTCTTCTACTTCTTCTTCCAGATCCACCTAACTAACTACTAACTGTTTAAAAAGATTTTGAGAAGAAAAGTTGCTTTTGTTGCTAATCATGGCCATGTGGTTTCTTATAATAGCGACAGAAGGGGAATAAATTTTTCCAAGCTTTTTTGTTCTCCGTTAACTCAGTACATCGTCTAGGAGTAAAAATTAATATAAAATATCGGTTATTGAACCAAAGTTATGTACAGTTTAAATTTTTCTACACATTTTTACAAGAGGACCAGTGTGTGACGTCAGTTGTCCCCTTGAATGGGATACTTGCTACTTGCCCTTGTGCTAAATAAAATATAATCAGTGGCACTCTCAAAAGGACCATTGTACATGTACATGTAGAATTTGCCAATTTGAACAAGGAGAAAGTAGAGGATTAGAAAGAACATAAAATCCGAAGGATGGGCGTCATTGAATTGCTCTCCCGCCGAGTGTCGTAAAGTAAAAGTGAGTGACTGGCACAGGATTGTCCTCATCACACGAACCGACTCTTTTTCTAACTACAAAAGCATTAGGGGTAGAGTCACCCAAGACCAGCAGCAGCAGCAAGAAGATGCTTCATCTCCCCAGTTGTAATTTTTGCTTTAAACAACATAAAATGAAGGAAATGATGATTTTGAGCGGCGGTTCAAACTGTGAGGATGACGATGACGGGATTTATTGTCAACTTGATGAGTTGTCTTCTTCTTGAAAAGATAAAAAGAAGCATTTGCTTGGGTTTCCAATCAAATTGCTTACATATATACACACAGACACGACTTTGGCATCTGCTACCAACTACAACTAATTTTACTCTTCTACGGTGTGGGTAAGGGCAGCTCCTGCTTCTCTCACCAAAATTTTTACTGAATGATGGCTGCTGTGTCGGGAATCTATGGCCTAGGGGATGACCCCCTAGGCCTTTACAGAAATAAGCTCTTTGGCGAAAGAAGTCATCATCATCATGCTCAACATCAACAACAACAGCAGCAACAACAAGGAGACAAAACTCAAGAGTCCATTTTGTGAGTCTGATTATTAAATAGTCAATTTAGATTTAAAATCCAAGGTGTGGAATTCGAATCTTTGGTCTGGGCTTGGCCATGCCATTGGATTTCTTTTCTCAAGTATCATTATTTACTACCTGACCATAACACACAGAAGGGAATAATAAAAACCGGTCATATTTGGACATGGTTTTTTCATTTATTTTTTAATATAAAAAAACTTTCTCTTCGCACTTTTTTTGTGTGCTTTCCATCTCCTTTGGTTTAGTCACGGTTGACTTCAACTTGGCTCGACTACCCCACAATCCTAAAGCTTTAGACTATAGCTAGCTAGGCTAAGAAATGTTTGACTCTGGGTATCCCTCTAGGGGACTAGGATTTTTTATTTGGTTTTTTATACGCACTCTACCAACTTTCTTGTCCTACATTCTCCATTGCATAGCCTTAGTCGATTTTATCCATCCAGTCCAGCCCAGTAGTTCTTCCTAGGAGCCTCAGGTTTTAAGAGACACTTTCTCCCGGCCAAAACAATTTCCATTTATGATTGCCCACCGTCATCTTGAGCAGATTCATTCATTATTTTATTAGAACAATAATAATCGTAATACCTAGTAAAATTTGGTAGGATGAGGGAATAAAAAGAAAGTTGGGACATTAAACCCTCGTCATATAAATGTTCAACACATGTCCTCCTGGCTGAAAAGCAAAGCAAAAGTCCTTTGTTTCCATGCATGTTATACGGCTCATCATGACTATTGATTTTACATTTGAAACCTATTATTGACTGATTTTTCTAGTTGGCGGCGGTTCCTTTTAGAGTAGTTATGATATACATGCATGCATATTGCTATTGCCATTACTATTACTGGACTCCTGGTGCACTCAACACAATAGAATGTCCCGGGACCAAGTGAATGGAAAACGTGAATACGAAAACTTCTTTCCCTATGTCTTTTATGAATAGTAAATACTCGAGTGTCTTACATAATGTGAGGATGCATGAAATGGGAGCATGGATGAGCTGAAAAGGGTTATAGCTTCACCATTTGCATTGACTTGACTTGGTTTCGTTTGGGAGAAAGTTCTTGATGATGGGTCCTAATGGTGCGTGACAAGGAAAATGGGGGAGTATTAACTTGGTGAAACAAGACACAAGAGCCCTCCTCCTTTTTTTCAAGGCATAAAATGACATATCCACTCTTCAGACGAATCCAATTGCAAAAATTCCCTTGTCAACCTAAGATCTCTCATTTATCTTTAGTAAAAAAGGAGTAGGGGCAAATTTAACTTCATTTTATCAAATTGACCCCGTCTAACCTTAGGATTTGAGAATGGATCGATTTGTCATTTAGGTACAGCTATCATCATCCTCCTTTTAAATTTGATTTTAACCAGATAGCACGAATTCCGTTCTTGCCTGACAAAATATTGAAATAAAAAATACAGAGGAGAAGACAGGAACACCTGTGAAAATAGAACAGGATTGAGTTGAATGGCTAACGACAGAATAGAACAGACAAGGGAAAGCAAAATGCTGAGCTGTATTTTGGGTCGTTGAGCATTTTGAAATCCATTATGGGAGAAGGAAATTGGGCCGTGCCATGGGCCATGTCGTGAGGAGCGACGAGTTTCTCCTTCTTGCACGTCAAATAAATTCCTCCGCTGATAACAGGAACACCTGTGAAAATAGAACAGGATTGAGTTGAATGGCTAACGACAGAATAGAACAGACAAGGGAAAGCAAAATGCTGAGCTGTAGTTTGGGTCGTTGAGCATTTTGAAATCCATTATGGGAGAAGGAAATTGGGCCGTGCCATGGGCCATGTCGTGAGGAGCGACGAGTTTCTCCTTTTTGCACGTCAAATAAATTCCTCCGCTGATACATAGGTAGGAAGGAGGAAGTCCAAAGCCCTGGGTAATTCCGTCGGCATTTGATTTATTGGGATGTACAGGTTGACATGCAAAAAAAGTATTAATCCAGACCTAGTCATGTGCGAATACTCCCGGCAGCACCCATGAAGATAAACACACGTGTATTTTGCCAAATATGATAAATTAGGAATTACAAAATAGAGGAGGCGGTATTGGCTTGAAATAAAAATATTCATGTAAATACGAGATTGAGTAGTTTTCCAAATTATGTGTTTACTCCAACTAAAATTAATTTATAAATTTATAAATAGAATAATTTATTTTGCTCAAATTTCTATGTAGTACGAAGCCTAAATTATATTTGAAGCAATTTGAGCTAATTTGGTTCAACCATCGTGAGATGAGATTTGTCTGCTCTGCTTTCGCATTCAAATTCACAGGAAAAGTTCAATTTGCTCTTCTTCCTCTAGATTTTGATTTAGTCACTCCGCTTGGGTTTTTGAAATTGAATTAAGCGAATGCTCTGCTCTGCAGTGGCGTGACTCATCTGCAAACCAGACCAGATGGCAATGGCAATTTTACTAGGGTAGGTCGGAATATATTAAGAGCGTCGTCGTTTCTAATTTTGTCTTTCCTCCACCTGGAAAGTTAATTATGATTAGGGATAGTAAAATGGGTAACTAGGCCAAATCAAATTCGACACGAATTTAGAACATCCTTTCTGCTACGTCCAACGTTGGGTTGGGTATATACTATTTTTGGGTGATTTCTTTATTAAATCGAGTGTAAAATGTGTTTCTAGCCAAATCAAAGAATTATGGTGACAAGATTAATGGAAATCCCAACCCAAGTGAACCGAGTCAGGGTAATTTAACACCAATTGACTTTTATGAACGTTCGAAAAGCGTGATTTCCTATCAAAATTGTCAAAACTACAAATAAATTTATTTTATCTTAATAGCAATTCCTTCTACAATCTGCCAAGAGTTTCGACCACCTCGATTTAGTTTTTTTAGTTTCATAAAGTTTGAGCATATTTTTGGATTAAAGTCTTGCCTACTAAATTATTAAGGAAAAGAAGTGGATCAAAGGAAAAAACTTTATTCCTAATAAGTTTTTCCTGTAGAATTTGATAGAAACTTGTATTTCTTGTCACGCTTTAGTCTCAAACTTTTTTGGGAAAGTGTTCTTGAGCAGAATCTTGGATAATGGATGGGACGGACTTTTCCGTGTGTCATGTTTCATGAATGAATGAATAAACGAAAGTATTTTCCTATTTCTAACTACTATCCTAGCTTAGTATTTTTAAATCAGCCCTTGCCTTTTCCTAATTCAAGTCTAGTCTTTCTCATGTTTCTGGTTGAAGAATTTTAGGATGACACACTTGTGACGTGGCGTGGCTGGAAATTAGCATTCTGAAGATGAACTTGATGGTTTGAGATAAAAGTAATTAAGGTTGAGTAGTGATTGGGAGCAAAGCTAAGTAAGTGTCTCTGCCTTGAGAGAGTAAATTTGTCTGAAACTGAAATGGAAGGCAGGCGGGAACAGGAACAGGCAGGAGGATGGATAATAGATCAAGACGAAAAATCTGTTTCTCCTCAGGTTCTCCTGTCGTTCGGCTGTTTAAGCCCTAAGTTTTAGTTGGCTGTTGATGAGGGAGAGTGGCATTTAAAAAAAGAAACCACACTTCATTCTGTCTATCAAAATGTGTCTTACTTTGACGCCCGTCTGCTCCTACTTTTCCGTCACCCTCAATTTGCAAATGTATTTTCAGGAATGGTTTTGCCTGCTCGACTGAGCTTAATCTGGTTTCATTTCATTTTGCTATGCAAAATTTCCATGAGATTAGGCCACCATGCAAATTCCATTTAACACCATATAACGAGACATATGTGCTTTAGTGACCTTCGCATGCCGAATCCGCCATGTCAAGGCATGGAAGGAAAAAGGAACATCGGATCTCTTTCAAAAAATCAAATTACTTACTTGACTGACTTCCTCAGTCGGCTTAAATACACATTTGCCAATTCACAGACATCGAAATCTAACCTTATTAATGTATTTTGAATGGAGTAACCTATAAACACCCACACAAACATTGACTGTGCCCATATGTGCCCATCCAGTTTACTATTCCTGGTTCCAGAGATTAAGGTTACGAACAAACATGTCTACCTACCGCTAAGCTAAAGCTCCCAGTTTAGTTTTCTTTACACAAGATGTGAGGAAGTCTTATTCCTTTAACCGACAGAAGGAAAAAATGGCATAAAAAATTAATGAAAGGATTGGCGGATGAGAATCATTTCTTTGGTTTTTATACTTACACGATGGAAATGCCATGGTTAGCTGTTAATACACTAACGGCGCTCTATTACTGAAGAATGAGTTTAATTAATTGAGCATCTTTGCAATTTTCCCTTGACTGTGCTTGAATTCCTTGTGTGTGTTTAGTCCTGGTTAGCTCCAAGGCTTCCTTGTCGAAAGAGTTTACCTTAATCTTCTCAGATTGTTTGCAGAGTGGAACTTACATTTGTGTAGGAGTCGACCTTCTAGGGAATCACCTCTTTTATCGGGTTTTCCGTTTTCCTTAATTTGTTTAACTTAACCTTTATTCACATAAAACCAATTCCTACGCTCAAGCTAAAAATTCTTGTACTACTATTTCAGCGAGTATTCGTTCCTTGGGTTTTATTTTACTCTCTTCTAATTCTACAGCTTTACGACCTACCTACATTCACAACTGAGTGTAAAATCAATTTGTAAACTTTAAATTACAGCATAAATGTTGTTCAACACGACAATATAGTCTAATCGACAGGGAAGATCATTAGTGATATTTTTAGTCCAAGTTTTCATAGTTTCTAATGAGTAGATTTCCGTTATGTTCTCTTTCTGCCTTAGATTGTACATGAACCGTCCGCGTCCATGAAAGTTTTTTTCGCTAATGGTTAGGAACTTTGAGCACGATTCCCAATAAACACTTTCTTTAATCGATTCCATCATAAGTCACTCGGATGACAAGGGAAGGGAAAGGGTCATGGGGATTTTCTCATGTCACTTCACTAGTTCAACCTTTGTGTTAAATTCTATTATTAGCCTTTGTGTGTTCACTTTCAATAGACTGGGTCAAGTTTTAGACTTTGTTGGCCATGCCAAAACGACTGTGCCAGCCATGGGAATGGCAGATTCTGAAAAGAAGGAAAAGGAGTCCAAGCGAGCGTCATTCCCATTGTCCAAATTGAAACCCATAGTCAAGTCATAGACTTATTCAACTCACCACCCAGACAGTCAGTC
>WJEZ01000743.1:0-23556 GCA_009869925.1 Thalassaphorura encarpata
ATCTGAGGATCTTGGTTAACCTACCGGTTCCGCTCCTTCAAATACTTTTCATTTGATTTTGTATACGGTAATTTGATGGTATTGACCAAAATTATAAATTGTCCTTTGAAATTTCTAGATGTTCTCGGACACTTACAAAATGAAATTGATCGATGAAGTCTTGTGGGAAGTCCAAGGAAAGGTATGCGAGTAAACTTTAAATAACACCATATCTTGTCTTTCTCTTTTACACCCATTTCCATTATAATTCTTACCATGTTAAACAATCTGGATTTAGTTAAACAGATGTGTTTCATTCTAATTCAATAGTTGGTTTCACGAAAAGCTGGAGAAGTAATTCTTTTGGGTGCCAACGCATCAGCTGAGGAGCCAGAGGAGGGAGCTGAGGATGGTATTGAAAGTGGAGTTGATGTCGTCCTTAATCACCGACTTGTTGAAACCTTTGCCTTTGGTGACAAGAAGTAAGTTTAATGAGGAAATTACAGTATGCTTATAAATCTAAGAATCTTAATCAACGCATGAATCTTAAACCGAGATCTTGTTTTCTTTCCACAGAGGGTACACTGCTTATTTGAAGGAATATATGGGAAAGTTGGTTGAGAAGATCAAGGAAAGATGCCCTGACCAAGAGCATGTTTTTAAGACCAACATGAACAAAGTCATGAAGGAACTCTTGGGTAGATTTAAGGATCTCCAATTTTTTACCGGTAAAAACTTATCCATTAAATATGAGAAGGTCTCTTGTAATAATCATACAATCGGATCAATTTATTTCAGGCGAGTCGATGGACGTTGATGGTATGGTGGCTATTATGGAGTACCGTGAAGTTGGAAATGATAATATCCCCTTCTTGATGTTTTTCAAACACGGATTAGAGGAAGAGAAACTTTAAACATTTTCACTCTCGATTTATGAATAAAATTACACCACAAATTTGAATCCTCAAGTTTTTCTTACCTTCCCAATTGATCATAATTAGATCTTATCATTTCAAGCTTTGTTTTTTAGATGTTAAAAGTAAATATTGAAGTAATGAGGGAAGATCATTTGTCGGTTTCAACTTTCAACACTTCCAAAGTGATTTGTACTGATTGGAGAAGATGATAATAATTGTAACCAATTTCCATATGAGGCGAATCAACTACTACTACTAATGACATTATTTCTTTATGCAAATTATTCGGGAGAAACGAATTGAAATATTTCAAGATTTATTCATTCTATATTGTACTTGTCATTGGCGAATCAAAATAAATGCAAAATTCAGCTTAACTGTCATAATTACAATCATTTTTGCAATTTATAATGTCAATTCCAGAAACTAAGATGTAATATCGAAAGATCTGAGGGTTAGCTGGCTGACTGTACACTACACTTTTTACAATAATTTATTATTCCAATGCATTATAAATCAAGGCATATCTAGCTCAGGGTATTTTTTGGAATGGTTTTTGTGACATTTCATCTTAAAATCGTACCACAGTTTGTTATTTTGTACTGAATAGAGTTATTAGCTGAAAACACGTACGTAATCATCATATATATTATTAAATACTTTTTTTACAAGTCATGCATGTAACTTGGCATTAAATGGCAATCGTGAGCTTGAAGCTTAAGCAAGAAAAATTAACAATTTCTTATTCATAATACAAAAAAACTACTTAAAATCCTGAAAATCTGTTAAATGCAACGCGGCGCGTGAAGCGTGAATCATCCATAAATTCTCCTTTGGTATTATTTCCTAGACTAAGCAGAAATTTCCAGCAAGTTAATTAAAATCAGGGTGTCCAAACGACAATTTTCTTGGCTCGATCTCCGCTCACAAGTGCAATTCCTTTGGGATGCCAATGAACTGCACCGACGGCGGCTCTGCAAAATAAAACTAAAATTATTTTCACATTCCAGATTTGTTCCCATCGTAAAAGTGTTAATTGCATTTTCAACTTTGGTGTCCAATGACCATCCAAATTGACCCCTAATTTCATCACCCTGACCTTTCCAGGAAGTAATTTTAATATTTCGTTAATATAAAACCTTATCTTGGGAGGGCTGCTTGCCAATTGCGTTACAGGTGCAACTCAAAAGCTTCCCAGCAGTAAAAAAGAAATTTGGATACTATAATTATAATCTGAAGATTGCAAGGAAGTGTGAATGTGATATTATATATTGTCATTGTCGCATTTACGTTTGAAACTCATCCGTATCCGCATGGGTCACATTCACACACATTCATACACATAAGGGATTCGGAGCTGCTAAAATGATGAATAACAATGGGATGATGGATGGGAATGGCCAACAGGAGAAAGGAACGGGACTCTTGTAGACATGTCCAATAAATGGGGCACTCTTTAATCTAGGCTTTTCTTCATAGTCTTCCCACTTCCTAGCATAGCACTTGCCTTGCCAAGTAGGAAGGAAAAGCACATACTGAACTGATGTGTGAGCGAATTATGATCATATTGTTCACTAGAAAATGAAGATGAGTTGACTTACGTATGTTCCTTGAGAACAGAGTCCAATTTATTTTCCATAACGGAAAAAACGAATATAGACCCATCCGATGAACCGACTGCAATGTATTGACCATCAGGTGAGAATGTGGCTCGGCTAAAATCTGAGGACATCTTGAATCCTTCTGCACTGTTATTAAAAAATAAATTGAGTCCCATAAATATTCTGACAGATTCATAAAACTAAAGAAGCCCTCATTCCCAGCCAGCCAAGTCAGCCGTAATGATGATGATTGGATTTGGATTGGGTGCTATGAACGAACGGACGGTGTGATAAAAGAAAGAAGAAGATCACGGCACTTATGTAAATTAATGCTGCTATGGAATGGAATGCAGCAAGAGTAGAGTGATGAAATTAAATTTACAAAAACTAATCTGGGAGAGAGAGGTTTATATTGCCAATTTCATTTTCTGATTTGAAGAGTTAATGGAAAGAGCATGAACCGCACCGCACGTAATTCAATCCATGAACAGTTATATTTTATATTGTGAACACATCAGGGATAAAAGCATAAAATTCCGACCGACAACCTCCATCATCTTTTTCTATTTGCCTGTGCTTGTACCTGTATTGTCCAATGACTGAATTCATTCTCAAGTCCAAAACTTCAATCGAGTCATCACGGATGGAAGCAAGAAGAAAATTTTGATTTGCTGATAAATCTAATGAAGTAATTTTCCCAGGAAGACAAACTTCTTGTGTTGGAGTTTCCTTTCGAACATCCCAAAAACGAATGCGTTTATCATAATGTCCTGAAATAATGGTAGTTCCGTCTACGAGGCACACCAAGTCATTGCAACTGGACCCAGCAAATTTTGTTGACACGCCTTCAAAGGAAGTCAAATACAAATAAGGATTTTAATTAAAAAATTTCCCTTGTCGTGATTAAAAACTCGGACTAATGATTCGGAAACATGAACTCTGTCTGTCCACTTACATGCTCGGGACCGTAAATCCCACACCTTGAGTGTCCTATCGTGACTCCCAGAGCTTACTCGAGAAGGGTCACCCATGAAACGGGCTGTCAGAACTTTCCCACTGTGTCCAGTTAGCGTATGCTGCAAATAAATAAAAATTTCACTTCATTACTAAAAAAATGTTGAGTTTTACCTCTTTGCTCAAAGATTCAACACTATGATAACTAAAAATTTCTCATCGGACATGGTACATAATATATTATTTCCGGTCAGACTGAGGCAGGGGAACAAAAACAACGGCATAAATTCCACATGCAATGCAATGGAGAAAACTTACGTAAAGGACGTGCGTGGATTATGTGGTTATTAACTCTCGTTTAACATCATTATTTAGGCCAAACGTTTTCCATTGCACAGTTATTTTTGCGAATGAATATTTGAGTGACGGAAACGTTTCAATGGTCAAAGAAAAGAATTTTATTGTTAAACAAAACATAACAGCACAACTACGTTTGTTGAATACCTAATGAGTTTTGATGGGTAAATGGATGTTCGAAGAATTTCTGGACCAAAATCCAATCAAAAAATAACGTAAAACACGTCCCTAGAGACGAATCATATTATGCAATTTGAGTTGGTTTGAAAGAAAAAAAGTCCCAAGAACTGGGGTTAGCAAGAAATGTCACCTTCGCAGTAGCGGCAGCGGCATTGACTACCGCTGTCTCGTCACGATAATAGCTTTCCACCAAATTAAAAATTCACAATGTGGGACTTACTGTTTCATTCTCTCTCTTCAACATCAACTTGTAGCGGAGAAAATGTATCCGGACAAAAGTAAAAAGTGAGCGTGCATGTGTGTATCAAATCAGGAGACATGGAATCGCAAACTCAAAGGTTGTCTGGCAAGGCATGGCACAAGAAAAATGCTCAAGAACCACTGCCAGTACCATGTCTTTGTGATTTTCTTACACTTGACTTGAAGTGTTTAAAAAAATATTCAAGGGTGAACAGAGTAGAAAACTAAAGGTAGACCAATCAGAGAATAAGCATTCGTATTTCGAACATAGTCATCAAAATTACAAATTATAGAATTACAGAATTGTAGACGCGGATCTGGAATGCGGAGGTGTTTGTTAGTTTGTTTAATCAAGGATGAAGAATTCGAAAGACTTTCTTAGCTCTCAACGGCATCGCCTCGCCTGGAAGAAAGTTCATTGCCAGTCTTTCCTCTCATTGTTAAATTCTTTTAACCTTTTTCTGTTTTTTTCTCTTTTTCCAAACTTGATTGTTTACATTTTATTCCTTGATCTTGTAAAGATATCGTACGTCCAGTCCAAACAACAATAAAATCCGAGTTGGGCGGAACAAGTGAACAAATGAACCGACTCTGACTCCTACTTGATGTACAAAGTAACAAAATGTCTCCAAATATGGGAAATTCTTAACTTAAACTTAACTAAACGAGGCAGAGGACCACAATACATCACGACCTTCTCTATTTCCCAAATGAGATGGCATTTATTACATAAAATAGAGTTTCTCTTAGCACAATGCCTTCTCACTACTCAGGACGGGACACGGGAGTAAAGTACAACAGACAGAAGGAAGTTTTTGACTTTGAATGGATCTTTTAAATACTCTTTTAAAAAGTCTCTTCTTCCACACCTTCTCAAAGTCCAACCGAGCTTTAACCTCTAAACAACCCACTAAATCCACCTCAATTCAATTCAATTCAATTCTAATTTTCTTTGAAATCTTCCCATGTTCTTCATCACACTCAAATGTCCGGAGTCCATAGAATTTCTTAAACCCATGAATCATAATGTTTTTTAAAAAACGCCTAAGCCATAGACACGACACAACAGAGTGACATCATTTTATTATGAAATTCAACTTTTCTTTGATTCCGTGAACAATGGGTTCGGGTGGGAGCCCAGAAGAGCAAATAAAAAATTAAATTGTCGTGGATATCGATGGGAATAACTGGAGTTCCCATAACACACACATCTCACATTTCCATTGTCATCAAAATCCATGAGATTCAATACTGATTGGATTGGATATGTTAAATGTGACGCGTGATTTGATTCATTCGGGTCTTTTCTTGTGAATATTTACTGTCAAAGCAAAGCAATGAACTGAATTCAATAAAATGAAATGAAATCAGTTTATGGATTCAAATAGCACGAACGAAATGAACGACCTGAAAACATCCATCTCCCTAAATACTTCCTCATCTACTTTATAAAATTGTTGTTCACAGTGTCACACATTTGACTTCCCACGAAGTGTCAATGTCAATTGATTCATTTGACTCTATTATTAAATATTCGCTTGTGCCGAGCGCTAAACAAACATGTATTACACACGCGTGCTTATCTAGTTCGGACTTTATTACATTGTCGCACATTCAAAAACTTTTTACAGTTCAACTCAAAAAGTCGTAAATGGTTGCCCCCGATTCCTTGGAAAAGGACGGAGACGGAAGACATGTCTCGATTTTTACCATTTTATCCTAACGAAGAGGAAGAAGAGGTCCTTTGCAGTTTGCTTGCAATAAAATTCAATTCACAATCTAAAAGTTCCAGACACGTCTACATGTCTCTAGACATGTCCCGTTCATTTCCTAAAGCCAATGCCCTTCCATTTCAAAACGTTGCGTTGCGTTCGTTCGTAAAAATGTTATTAAACCCACCCAATCCATAAAATTTTGATGACTGGGCCTTTCCTGGAAAGCACCACAATCACTTTTTCACACCATTTCCTTCCCCCATCAATTAAATTGGATAAACCGGAACTAATAAGAAATATTGAAATGAAATTGATTGAAACCGTGTGCTCCTTAATAAGGCAGGCAAGGTTGGTTCGTCTGTCTCAGTCTTACTGAACTGCTTTTCTCATTCTTAGTTTACTCAAACCATTCATGTTTTCTTCTTTAATTGCACTGAGCACTGCAGTTCTCATTATCCGACAGCAAATAAGGAAATTAATTAGTGCAAACAAAGTTGAGAGTAGTACTTAGTCCGCCCAACTCATCCATACTCAAATTTATGCTCAATGCACGCACAAATAATACAAATGCATTTTGCAATAGTGGCACCCTGATGGGTGTAGCCGTAGCCCGTACATGTTAAGGGTGCCTTTAGAAACAAAATAAAAGTTTGAAATGAAAAAAAAACTCAGAGACACAGTGTGAGTATTGAAGAGGATAAACTCAACCAAATCAAGTACAGCCACTGCCACAGAATTCTAGTTCAGGCCCAGGCCATACAAATACAGATGAGAGCGATTAGTGTTCATTAAGACAAAAGACAGTCTCATAATATAGAAACAATTGAATGGATGAGATGAGCAATGCCAAAGCAAAGCAAAGCAAAGCAGGAAATGGTCTTAGCTCAGCTCCATTGTTACCTATTATTCTTTATTACCTATTGATTGATTACACATGTCCTCCTTAACTAACTAATCGTGAGTACTAAGGACTATTCAACTTAAAAAATTCATAACAAAGTCCTCGGAGTGAATTTGACTCAACACTCCTCAAGGAAAGAACCGAAGGCTACGCTATAGCCAGCCAAATATTCCGCTTCTTCAATCTTCATTTCCGATTTATGTTATGTTAGTGCGTATTTCTCTTCCTTTATTTGACTTATTACTCTCATTTCGTGTAGACTTTTGATTTATTACTCTACATACAGACCAGACAATGTCTTTGCCTCTCCCTTAATTTTTTCCCCTTAAGCTCCCTAGACACAACTCATTGTTTCAAGTTCAAAAGTCAGACAGCTACTCCTAAAACAAAGTTAGTTTTTTTTGCGAGTAGGAAAAATTTTATGATTATATAACAAATTACTCTAAAAGGCTTTCCCGCTATTCTTTCTAGAAACCATGACCGAAGGAGTTTAACTTGAAGCACTTGAATAAAATAGCGGAACAATTTCACTCATAAGATCAACCGGTGCGGTAGGTGATGTAGTTTTTTAGTGCAATTTAGAAAAAAAAGTTTACACTACACTGTATGCGTCATGCCGGCAGTGGTAAAATCCGGATGTTTAATAACAGAGTTGGCCATTTCATTGACTGTATCGTACGGAATATGAACACGTCTGAAGTCTGCAGGTTAAAATAATTATTGTATTTTCACCCATTCCTTTTATTTACTAACACAAGAAAGACTACGCTAGGAGGAATTCATTGTTTCAAAATTTTACTTAATGTGTGAAAAATAATTGGCTTGACCATGGTCGCGTCGTCAGTCATTCGTGCAAAACTCAGGCGAGACGACTTTTGATTTAGATCATAATTATTGACTAAGCATTGAAAGCCTTCAATTATTACCTCCCGTAAAACCCATGTTTGTCGATGAGTGCGTTGTGTAAACACAACACATTTTTCCTCGGAGAAATTCTGCTACTGGAATTGCTTTCGACAATGCATCAATTGTCAAATATTTCTTGCACTTACAACTTGGACGGTCGAAACATAGCAATTAAAATGCTCAAAATCCATGACGAATTAATTGAGAGGATTGAAAGAGGGAAGAAGACGGTAATAACGGGCGTAGTTCAGGGAAATGAAAATTATTTGTCGATACATGCTAATGCAATGCACCCATATGAATGTTTCAAAATACCGTAACCAACTGTCCATCCCTTCCAAAGGTCATTATCGGAACTATTCACACTTTCGAAAAGAAAAAGATAAATTGAGACGATAGCTTTACAATCCATTTCATTACAATGCAATAAAAATTAAGTCATCAGGACTCTCAGACTTGCTCCTTGCTCCTGCTAAAGGAATGGAAAGGAAGTTGTAACACGACAGGAATGAATTTATTGAGTCAATGTATCATGGCTGCTGCTGCTAATGCAATGCAAAGCAATCATCCCGTACGCAAAGCACGTCCGATCCGAAAACTACTCAAAAAGTGCATTGCAATCCGACCAAAACAAATCAACAAATGGAAAGAATAACAAATGAAGTGATCAAAAGAAAACGTAGTTGGTTGAAATGATGTGTCGAGTTAACTTTAACCTAGAGCCACTCCCGAGTTCCGACTAAGAAGAATTGATAGCAGATATTAACGGGCTCACTTAATGTACTCCTTGCTTTTTGGTGATGGGTTACGTTATAAAAAGGAAATGGGTTAAACTTCCCTTTGTGCTGAACTCCAATGAGAAAAGTAGCGACAGCGCAGCGACACATGATGGGAATCCGATAATGATGGTCAGCTTATAGCTCAAAATCACAGAGAATTTTATCCTACTCGATCTTCACTCTATTTGAAATTTTGTAAACTCCTCAACCACATCCGCTTCTTTAAAACGAGTTTAGTCTATTAATATCAAAACGTCTTGGTTTATCGACATGACTTCACCCAAGTGTCAGGGTGAAAAAATCAAAATTCTTACATCATAATGCTTATGTCTTAAAACCCTGGATTTGGTGATCCGAATTAAACCAATCAAAACGCTTAAATCCACAATATTTTAGCCAGCAGGTTAGAAGATCTAAGCACCAGAACTTTATTTTTCTTTAAAAAACCACAACTATTTTAAAAATGTCAATTTCTTGAAATAAAATTCTTTTCTTAAGTGATGGTTTCCTTGTCTGTAGAATCTGAACTATAAGATTTTTAATGCAAACGCAAAACAGTAAATTCAACAAACCAGGCAGGGATAGGAAATCGTAATTCATAATTTTGCAAGTTAAATTATGAAATGCGTAGGGGTCAATCTGTTGTTTCCTTTCCTGACTAGAATGTGCATGCAAATTCATACATCCTGTCTTGTCCTCTCCTCAATCCTTTCTTCTCACGCCTTCAAGCTTCGGTCATTCGGAAGAGAATAATAGTACAAAAAACATTTTTTAACACAGGGTCGTTTCTCAAACCGCCCTACTCTTGAAGAAGGATGAAGAAATTTGATATAAAACTTGGCTAGAGATGGGCATGCACACAGATTATTGTTACTCTTGTCCATCGCAAAGACACATTTTGGGAACATTTGCAAAGGAATCTCAATCTAACGGAATCCATTATTATTACCACAACTCATCTCCATCAAAATACTTTCCTATGCAGATAATAGTATAATGAATTGCTTACACACCTTCTCTCCGCGACGGGGGGAAGTCTTTACGCATTTGAAAATTATTATGAGGATGAGAATTAGGAAAGGGTGCCCGGTGAGGCAGCTGGCCGACCGACCGGCCAACCGACCGACAAAAGAGTCATTAAGAGTGATTGCTTTTTTAGCCAAGTTTATAAATAGGGAAAAAGCACGTTGACCATCAAACACCCCGCCGCCAAAAAACCTTTCACACCAAATGACCTCAATTTCCAAAATAGGTTCTACGAGGAATAAAATCCATACTAAACTTATTCATGCAGGACAATAATAGTATTGGTAACAATTAAAATCTTAGCATTAGTCTAGTCGATGCTGTGGACCGGCCCCACTGCTCTATTAAAAGAAAATGAACACAAAACCTAAGAAATTTAAATTCAAAGGATTCGGATGAGTCTGCTTAGTCTATCCTATCCTTCTCAGCTCACCCACTTTTATTAACAATGTGTAAAATACAAAATGGTTGAATAGACCACTTTTCAAAGAAGAACGCAAATTATCATGTATAGTCGAATTGACTTGTCTTTTTTGTCACAGCAGAGCATTTGCTTTACTTTGCTGGGCTGTCGGGGAACAATGGTACAATTTGCAAAGTTGTCAGTTGGATATTTTACACAATGCTAACTGATCTATGTAAATATTTTTCAAATAAACAGGACTTGAATTTCGTGACCGTGTAACAGTTTCATTCCAATGTCCGCTGAGCTAGCTTGGCAAAATCAAGACTTCAATTTCCATGTAAAATTTGACCAACCAATTTCTTCATCCGGGTCCCAAATTTTTAAGATTATTTTGTAATAAATCATTGCTCAACAATTTTCTGGTAACAGCGTTGGCCAAATAAAAATATTTGAATTTAAAAATACTACTACATACAACAGGTTTTTTGAGACGATGGTCATTAAATCGTTGAAATTAAAACTTCATTTAGCCAAAACGTTATCTAAAATTCACACACAAAGAGAGAAAACTTTGTTAACTTATCTTATTTTTCCACTTTTTCTCAAAGAACTTCGTTTCTACCAAAAGGTCACTCGTCTTTCCTTATCTTAATTCACTTCCTGAGCTTTCCCGCATTCCTTTCTTCATCCAGAACATTAGAATTACATGGATTTCCCTTGTCAAATCCTTAATTAGCACCTTATGTACAAATCGAGTCAAGGAGCCAGAGGAAATGTCTAATTTGAGCACCACAGGGGACAAGCTTATCCTAATAGGAAGCACGAGAATCGGAAACTTCAATTCTGTCCAAACCCGCCCATCCCATCATGTAGTCCTTCCGGAATTCTACGTGTCCTGACTCCCGTTGGCACAAATCGTGGATTTCAATCAACATTTGATTAAACACCTGACAAGAATTTACCCATGCCATGGCTCTTCCAAAGAAATTGAAAATGCTAAGTGAATGCGTCAAGCAAATGCAAAGCCAAGTAAACAGGAAGGGTAGAAGAAGTGCTACACTTGTAATTTGGTCTACGTGAGATAAATCCGTCCGTCCGTTCGTTCGTCATGCATTCTCTTCCGAATTACCGATATTTGTAGATAAATCATTTTTTCTCTCCTTTCTTTGCAAAGTCAAACATGGCAAGGATGATGAATGCCCAATACAACTATATTCCCCCCGATGGGAACAGCTTTGCTTTGATTCTTTCCTCAAATAATTGTAATAACCTAATAAAGAAAATCTTATCAAAGTTTGGAAAGTAGAAGGTAAAGGTACAAGATATAGACCGTACGGGATTTGCGTTTGTGGAAGGAGGATGGAGAAATGAAATGAGGAATTGCGAGAGGAACGGAACTCGGGCGTGTGAACTGTTTAATTAATTAATCACTCAGCATTTTCATTCTTTTTGAGAGGACGGGTGAAGGTGAGAGAGAGACAAGACAAGAGAGGATCACCTATATAACCTTAGCCCACGATCACTGCCATGCCATAGCCATGACTCAAGTGGGAAGAAAATACAATGTGTTAATGGTCAATCGGCTCGGCCAGCTCTTTCGGTACTTTACCTGTTGAGAGGAACATGACGAAGAAGGAATCATATTCTGAGAAACTAAGGCACAGCACATCCACACATTTGACTTAACTGACAACAACAATGTGGAGAACAATCGGATGTCTCCTTCCTCACTGTATGCCACATTAAACTCGAGGATCGAACCCATTAAAAATACCGGCTCCACATGCCACTACTCCTACTAAATGGCATTTAATAGGTGATTCCTTGAGAAACTATTACAGTTTTGAGGCATTCAATAATTCCTACCTGCTTGGAGGAACACACGTACTCGTAGTAAACTATGATAAGCTCAACTCCCTGTGAATGGAGAGAAGAAATAAAACAAGGCATGCATGAAATGAAGCGACAAATGTACCGCTGCCCAGAACAAGGAGCCTAGCACCTAAGACTACCGACCGAAAGGTCAAATGTGATATGCAGAAAAACAAACAACATTATTATCTAACCGGTAGTTACTTTGCATTCACATTCAATAAGTACCCATAGACATACTACGTGGATCAATAAAATATTTAATATTTTCAACATCCATTTTCCTTTTGACAAATTACTCAACACAGTCGTCTGTGACTTGGGGCTATGCTATGTTAACTTTATCGCATTTTGCATTCCGAGACAGACAATTTCAATACAATCCAAAGTCACTAATTAGCTAACAAAACACCGCACCGCCCGCCCATCCCTTGCATCTCTGTTGGGTTCAAAACCACGAGACTGCAATGTGGTCACATGCTTTGTGTACAAATCCCGTTCCAGGTGAAACCTTAAATGCTAACTTTTCGCATTTTGCATTCCGAGACAGACAATTTCAATACAATCCAAAGTCACTAATTAGCTAACAAAACACCGCACCGTCCGCCCATCCTTGCATCTCTGTTGGGTTCAAAACCACGAGACTGCAATGTGGTCACAAACTTTGTGTACAAATCCCGTTCCAGGAGAAACCTTAATAATTTACAAGTGATTCAGGAAGCAATAAGGGTTAACAATACACTTGCTAACATTTAGCCATCAATTCCACAAAGGTCGGAACGACGGGAATCCAACATTCCAATCCAATCAAAGAAATTTCACGGAAACAGAAAAGACCTGTGTAATGCAGCATTGCAAGTGATTCCTTATTTCGTGGTTACAAAATGGTAAGCCACAAACAAGACGGCGACGACGACGAAGAGAAGGAAGAAGAACGGCAAAGCATTTCTCCTTTCTACCTTGAAGCAAAAAACGGACGTCGAGTCAAGTAGCGAATATTTAGGAAATAAATTTTACGGGATGACATAAAAGGTGAAGAGGGCATTGGATGAGGATAATATAGCACAAGGGCATTGAGGGATTAAGTCTCGGCCAAAGCCAAGCCAAAAGATCCCGCAACGCAACAGAGGCCAGTAGACTAATTGAAGTAAATGAGAAATGACAGATGTAAGGTAGGACAGTAATTCCATCACCAAGGGCAGGCTGAGGATCAACAGGGGCTTTGCTGATTTATAGCAAAATTTCTCGGTGTCACGGTGCCACACAATCACATCAAATAAAACCGGTACAAGTAATAAGAGAGTGTGCATTCCGTAACGAATCCAAGTTTCCTCAATTTCATCCGTCCACCTTTTCCTGCTTGTCTTTCCTCCACCCCTGCTGCCCCTTACAGTGCAGTGCAGAGGGTTAAGTTATAAAATCCTAATTTAAGTTATTAACATTAACATCCATTCATCAGAACATCACCCCACATTGCGGACACACACAAACACATCTCTCATGAGCCGCTTCCTTGTCCTCTAAGCATGCGTGTCATTAAATCCAGTTATCATGTTCAGAGCGTACGTGTGCGAACATCAAATTTTCCAATTCTGTCGGTTTAATACCTTACTTTACATATCATGGGTTCAACTCAGTCAGCAGGAATTATTAACCGATTGACCTCGCCTCAAATGGTGGCTGTATAAATATTTTCAAGAGTGCCAACATGCGTAGCCAAATCACATAAGTCATATTTTTATAACTCATCCAATAATACTTGCCAAAAAATGAGTATTGCTCAATATTATAGCGAAGTAGCATGATTAGACACAAACTCCACTCCTTGAACTTCCTTTGAGTTTATTTTTTAACAAGTGGATAGAGTGGGATATTCATTTCAATGCGTGTGCCTGTCCTGTCTCCATACATACTTGAGCGTAATATTATATCCGATCCATTATCATTCTTGTTCCCACACTTTGCGGAAGGATCATTGCCACTGAATAGGCATTGCATAATTTCAAGGAAGTTCAAGTGTAAGGATTCCGCATTGTACATATTTGCATGTTGTATCATAGTACTGTATTCCCACACGGCCCTTGCACACAGCACAACATGGAAAATTTGCATAAGTGTTATATACATAGTTTACATGGATGGACTCGTACCGTACGGGAATAAAGTTGACAAAAGATTTTTTTTATGATAACTGTTACTTTCCACACACAAAATTTCAGGGCTTATTTTCCTTAAAGACAGGTAGGGAGGCAAGGTCGGTCTTATTACAGAGCTTGGTCCGTGTCAACAACTGCAAATAAATTCGTAGCGCTATCTTTTCAATCCCAACGCATACGACACACCTTACGCGCCTATTAGTAACACCTAAACCAGTTAAGCTAAAAAGGAACCTCTTCCTTAACAACGACATGACGTACCGTAGTAGACTATAACTGTTTCTCTTTTTTCTTTTTCCCTTTCAGAAACGCAATTTTAGAATTTATCATAAAAAATGAACCCGAGTGTACAAATAGATTTTCACCAGTTGTGGTGCTCAACGCATGCAAACAAGGGCTCGTTAGCTCATATTGACTCATTCTGCTTCTCCTTTTGCTGGACGGACGGAACGGTCAACCTTGTTGACCACGTAATCAGCAATGAATTTATGTCACACATTGTGTTTCTTCCGTCCTTAGTGCCGTATCGCAAAGAAAGAGAAAAGTTTTTGTGGTTCCCAAAATCTGAGGTTCAATACCATCATCACGCATTGTTACTTTTAGTTTCTGCCATTCGCCATGACTGTTTTTACTAGACAAACAGAGAGTTAACGTAAAATCCCAAAATTTATGCGACAACGACAACGACAGAGCCATAGTCTACATGCAAATTAAGAAAACCGTTCAAGTATTTACTTTCACCGGTAAAATTGAAAGTTCCGACTAACCGCACTTTAGATTCAAAGGTTTAACCCATTCTGAAGGTTTTGCTAAGAAAACGTACATAACATGCACATTACTGAAAAATCCTATGTTCCAAAAATAAGAAATTATAAACAATGCGATGACCAGTAGTTCGCAAAACAAGAATCGCTGATTGCTTAGCTCAGTCAGCTGCCCTCATTCCCATAAAGATCCCGTCACCCCAAATAAAATCTAAAGGTGAGACTGAATTAATGAAAAAGCAACGGGACGAAGGAAGAGTGAAGTACCTACCTACCAAGGAGTGAAATTAAGGGGTAATAAAACAATAACTAATTAGCATGCAATTGGAAACCTCGAGTCAATACTAATCTAAAATGATGAGATATTCATTCTCCGTGAGGTAATAAAAATTCAAATGATCTCTCAGGAGATAATAGGAATAAAAGAGTACCGGCCGACCCACCGTCCAGCAAGCCGACCTAACCCTTCCCCCTTATCATCTTCTTAACAAGAATTCTTTCTTACCTGTAAAAATGAAATCAACCAGCCGAACCTCATAACATTATCGAGCATTGCAACTGTCACATAACCTACACACATGTACATGTATATGTACATATGCAAAGCAGGACAATCAACACAGTAGCAAGAGTCAATAAAATGAATAATAAAAAAAGTAGATTGCAAGAGCAAGAGTTGTAGGACCAAGGACTGGCTTGTAATCTAAAGCATCATAATAAATAATAAAAATAAAATCAAGATGATGATTATACACCGTCCTGCACTACTAATCTCTTTGTGATGAAATTATATAGACAAGAAGCCGCCGCTCCTGTCCTGGCGCTGGGATGTATTCAATATTTTGATACAATTAATGCATTGTGTTGCATTCATTTAAAATTTGAATGGAGAATGGTCCAGTTCTTTAGTGGAGAAAGGAATGTAAGCCCCAACAGAAATATAACCTGAATTAAAAATATAGACCACATAAAACAAATACAATAATTCTTGAATCAGAACTGAGGAGAATAAGTGCAAGTTAATTTCAAATANGAATGTAAGCCCCAACAGAAATATAACCTGAGTTAAAAATATAGACCACATAAAACAAATACAATAATTCTTGAATCAGAACTGAGGAAAATAAGTGCAAGTTAATTTCAAATATAACTGGGCTACTCTACTATTGGTAAATTCCCAATATAAAGAACATATTTTACACCTTGGGTGCAAATCAGGCACCATCACTGGCTTCAAATGCTGAATCAGGTACTTATGAGAAACTTAGCGATCATTTAGCACCTTAGCGCTAATCCGCACCAAGTGATATCAGACACTTCGTTTCCTTATTAGTTTGTCCCGTATGTAACATCCTGTCCTTAGGTTAAAAATAAGGTGTGGAGAAACCCATAAATATTTCCCGTAAACCAATAAAATTTTCATCATTAGTATGACCTGGCAAAGGGCAACCTACGATGGGTGATGAATTTACCACAGCGAAAAATTTAAATCCTTAAACGTTGTGGGAAAGTAAAGAGTCACGAAAGCATCATTAAATTTTCATGTATTAATTTAGCATTTGTGAGGTCATTATGCACAAAGGTGACAAAACTGTCGTAAAATTCAGCTAAAATTATAAAATATTAAAATTATTTGAGCTATTGTCACGTACGGATCAAATTAAACCGGTATTCTAACACATTCTCACCGATTTAAGGTCAAGAATTTACAGTTATGAAATGATGATTTTTATATTTAATTCTATTATTTCTTCAGCTAAATTCATTTACGAGAAATAACTTCAATGCATAAAAACGTTAAAGTCTTTTTCGTATCCCGATCCGGAGATACATGAACAAAAAAGGGTTGAGATTTTTTGTTCAATTCCCAAACTGTGAAAGCAATACCGACACGGCACGACTCACATCAGGCAAAAACTGACGAAATGCAGATTTACTTTTCTGAAAGGGAAATGGAAACTAGGAAGTGCTCGATATGGACATGGAATTATCCCTGCTATACATTATTTTCCTTAGGTTTCATTAACTAACTCTATTTTATTTGCCAAGGCTGATGTAATAAAATTGATTTTCACTTCGGTCCGTCCGGTTGGAGCAGTTTACAAATATAAAAAATGCCGTCGTTCGCGTTGAGTGAGTTAGCTTCATTTACCCCCAACCGTCACATGGTTTAATACAATTAAGAGAACGGACGCTGCTGCTATGTTCCTTGCTCCTGTAATAAGTTAATGAGAAAAAAGATGCGGAGTGTTGAGCATGGACTTGGGGTTAAGAAAATCACAATCCGTCAGATCAACTTCAACTCCAGTCAATCCTCTGTCCGTCATTCGTCCGTCCATACACCCCAAAACCATAAAAATCCACTTTTGCAAGTTATCCTATCCACATAACATACATGGTCACTGTCCAACTCCACTAATCTCACGCAGAGCAGCTACTCATCATTTATCTTCATCACAATCATATCCGTACAGCCCACCCTTTAAATTTCCCTATAATGATTTTGAGGATATTCCAACTTTTCATTTTCTACTTTTTAAGGAAACAAGGAAATATTAAACCAAAAACTCTCGGCTGTAGTTCCTCCTTCCGTTTCATCATGGGATCCCCGCTCGCTCACTCAAATAACCATTCATTCCTACAGAATCCCTCATACTGCACTACAGTTCCGGTTTTATGCACAAAACAGAAATTAAATATAATGAAACGATAAAAAAATGCCGTGAACAACATGCGATTCAACAATTTAAGAGCCAAGTCCAAGAAAAACTAACTATATAAGGGCAAGGCGGGTAATTGGAATTTTAGCGCAACGTAAATGACCTCTCCATCTCACTCAAATCTGAGCAATACCTTTCCTAATTTCCCGAGTGATTAAGTTCTCCTGCAAGCAAAGTCAGTTCACGTGTTTAAAATCTATTAGGTAAAACTAATAAAGTCAAACCGTACGTACGTACCTCTACGTACATTCAAACCAGCTCAATTACAATGAGAACTAAAAATTAGCTTGACTAAAATTAATGGTTTTATTTATCCAATTATAAAAAATATATTGGTTCTTAATTAATTGTACACAAACAAATGATTCAAAATTCGATGTGGTTCAATGGACTCATTTCTCAAAAAACGACAAAAATTTCTAAATCCCGAGTTCAATGTATGATAGAGAACTGCATCAACAAGTAAAATCTTAGCCAGTCAGTCCTTGCCTTGGGATGTTTATTTAAACGAGGATCGCATCGCATCGGATTAATCACTCATCAAGATGAACGATTTGATAAATGAATGTATTGAGGGCAGCCAATTAAACTCGGATGACCTTACCCATTCCCGCAAGGAGCAGTAAACAAACTGCGCATATTTTATCGCAAACGTACATTCCGAAGAAATTAGAATCTCACATGCACACAGAGAGAATTTCACGCGATGCAATCAAAACCTGCTCGCACATAGATGCACTTTGCTTTGCTTACAATTCGCTTGGAATGTAATGACAACATGAAATTAAATCTACACATAAGATTTAAGATTCCTCAAGTTTCCTCATTTAAATGCAACCTCTTCCGCCTTATGTTTGGAACGGAATTCATTTAGAGGAAATTTTCACGCTCCATTATTTTTCTCATTTCAAAACCTTTCGTCGGCAGTAGTGCTAAGGCAAATAAGCATTTTATTTGATATCGGGAAATCTCCGGAGACCTTGTACTCCCACAACAACATGTTAGGAGTAACATGAGTCCGAAAAACTCATTAATTATAATAAAAGGAAGTTGAAGAAAAATAGCAAAGTCAGCCCTGTGAATCCATTCCATCTTACTCTGACCAGCTCAGCCAGCCATGCATTGCATAGTCATTTCCCTCCTTGACATGCTGAACTGAAAAATCCATCAACCCCTGATCATCATCTACGGGAACCAGTACCAATTTTGTCACTCTTTTGTCAAGATTCAAGGAAACAATGGACATCGTCAAATTTGGATCAAACAATTTGCCCTTTTTACCAACTCAACTTGAAAACAATTTAATGAACTAGCTTGGGACGGACAAACTCCCATGCGTTCCCCTTCAATTGTAATACAATCTTCGTACTTGCGTAACTTGGGCAAATATTATCGTCGTTCATTCGTAATGGCGGGTTGGGCTTACAAAAGAGAAACGAATTAATTCTACTACACCGAATAATTGTGAATTATATTCATTTATTTGCTACACGTGCCTGGCTTTGCTTTGTTTTGCCTTGGCGGCAGCGCCCTGCTCTTCTCCTCCGGTTGTTTTCCATTCTTGGCAAAAAGCTTTTTTTTCTTTAACCTTTTTTCAAAGCTCAAGTGTTCTCAGCGCTCAGCTTTTCAATCTCTTGTCTCCCTGTGTGTAATTAAGACAATTTTCCATCCAAATAAGGTTGTAAAAAACTAAACGGTCGACGGGGGGAAACAATATTTAAGCTCTCAAGTGTAAAGTCAAGTCAAATTGAAGTCACGGAAGGAATCCAATCCAACTCCTGATTGCCTCATCCACATTCAACATCTTCTAGAATTTTTAGGTCCATGCCATGGGATAACAGTTATCTCCTCACCCTTTCAAAATCCTTCAGTTCTCATGACACAAATTTGATACCTGCTGCACACCTACACCCAGGTACTCAATCCTTACATAAATAGTGACAAGAGAGGACGATGCAAATTGTTGCTAAAAATGGAAGCTCTTCCACAAATCTGCAAAGTCAAGGACTCAATCTCAATCTCTGTCGTCCGTCTTGTCCTGTTCTCCTTCCCTCAAACTTCCATTTCAACTACTGTTTGATTCAATCCACCATGGCATGGCATGGCTGGGTGAGGATGACGAACAAAATTATTATGGGAGTTTATAACACTTGTTTTGTTTTTATTCTTCTTAGAATGGATGGAGTAAAACAATGAAAACAGTCAATTCCCTGAATGGGAGCACTGACCATTAATTTGTGAGTGATTTCGAGGCTGAAATTAGAGCTCCTTTGCCTACTCTACTCTAGCCCAATTTTATTTTAAGCTCTCATAAACTTACCCCTACTCACACCCACAATAACTTACGACGACTGCCATCATTCCACTTTTCACCATTTAAGACAAATGAAAGGCATGAAATACAGGACAATGTCAAGGACAGAGTTTTAATTGTCATTTGTAACAATTGTAATTGTTCATCTTGTCCTAAACTCATTTTGCCGCTCAGAAGAGTTTTCTCTAGACTAGACTTGATGCAAAAAATAAGCTTATTATAGCATGCGGCTTACGTCAAAGCATGGCAAAGCAAAGGCCGGTTCATAACGCTGCTGTCCCAAAATGGACAGACGGTGACATAAATTAAGATTATAAGAATTTGACATACATTTTAATTCAAGGCGTTAGTCACACTTCATTAAGTGTCCTGAATTTGAGGTGATCATTAAGCTTAAAATTCACTAGAATTGGAATAACAAACACAAATGACAGTTTCTAAACATACAGTAAACAAGTCTTATTTTACAGTAAAATAAGACTTGAGATTTTTTCTCAATAATTTTACTTTCTTAGAAAAATCGAACAAATTATAGGGAAAAGGATCCCAAGCGAAGAAAATGAATGAATTTATGAATTCTTCCTACCTTGTAGCAAAGTGGTGCAAAAATAGTGGTCAGCGTAATTAAGTTGTTCTTAACAACGCATAGCGAATAACGGATTACATTTTACGTAACTAGGATTCCCTTAATCACAAAAAAGGGTGTTTAGTGCTGGCCGTTTGATTAAAAAATGAGTCTAGTCCACATCATCATCAGTATGTTACAGATACGACGAAGGGAGCGGGAGATAGTTTGATAGTTAGGTTAGAGGGCAACGGCCTGTCCGTCCATCCAGCAGCAGCAGCAGCCAACAGCGGCAATTGCAATTGGACTCTGGTACAGCAATTCCCCCCACCAATTCTTATTCCCATTGCCACGGCCACGGCCAACGTCTTGGGCAAGGTGAGCGACAAGGCTCCTGATTCTGATCCTACCTTCATTAGGTTTGAGGGAAGAAGCAACAGCAAAACCCCTCTTTAAAAAAACTCAAGGAACTAACTGTTCACACAGGTGGAAAACGACTTAAAACTCTTGAGACTCACACTTTTCGGCTCAGTCACTCATCAGACTCGTTTGTCGACAATTCAAATCGCATCCACGTGCTTTTTGCCAACAATTCTCAACAATTCTCAGCTCAAAAATTGTGGTGCGATCAGTCTGCCTGTACCTGCGATTGAGTGACTGTGTGATAACTAACCGCTCCTGTGTTATTGAACTGTACCTAATTAATTACTAGCTGGACACTTGGAACCCGGGTAAAATCCGGATCTGTGATCTTAAAAAAGTATTATTTACTACTCGCGTTGATCGCTCAGTATTTTTCGTCCGAAAACCGGTGAGGAAATTCCTACAATACATCAACCCCGATCATCATCAACATGAATAATAACAGGTGAGTCTCAACATTTATTACCTTTAGTACACTAGTGTGACACGCAGGACTAACCAGTAGCAGTTAATTGCATCCGAATCATAAAAATCCCTTGTTTTTTCTACTTAATTCACTGACCATCATAAAATTTAAGTGTTGCTCCTGGTTCATGAGCACGCAAACATGGAAAAATCACATTAAGTAAACTTTAATGTAAATAGTCCCATCCCTTAATTACCCTCCTGATGAGTGTAGCGAAGGATTTATTCCATCGCATGTCTTAAGATTTGGCAGACATGAAAGATAGATAGGATAAATTGTGATGCCTTAGGAAGGAAGGAGACTCCTGCTGCGAAAGCTACTGAGCAAATCTCACTTACTCACCTTATTGTATCTTCAACAACAACACATAATATTTCAACTCTCTTTAACTTCCTTCCAGTCAGTCAGTCAGTCAATCTTAAAAGGAAGTCTCATCTCTATGTATACAAAACACATCACTGTCTGTGTATCTTGGCTATCAAACTACACTGAGCAAATATAAAGTAAAGACTTCATTCCAGTCACTTGGGTCTGGTCCTTCGTTTGGTTACACTTAAATTTTTTTACATGTCCCCAGACAGATAACACTAGTGAGATTTCCTCCGGGCCAAGCTAATTATTAAATTCATCTTCATCACTCTAATAAATATCCCAACACCTAGACAGTGGTTAATAACATATATGCATCACCCGCCTGTCGGAATTCCTGGCTGGCTGGGATAGACAACCCACGAATTTTGCACGGTGCGGTGTAATAAAATCCTTGGGCCAGAGCAGTATGACTCCCAAATACTAATTTAAAATCAACTTTTATGCAGCCAGGATTGCACTTTGCTATCACATTTACATCCATGCTCTCAACCCGACCGGTCAGAAGTTAGTTAGTAGCCATACCAGTTATTGCCACGCAATCCCATTCCAATTCCAAGAGAGAAATATTATCATTCATTCTAACATTAAAAACATCCGCTTCATTAAATTCAGGCTGCAAATCATCCCTCGCTATCACTGTCTCTCCGCCTTTTCTCCCAACTTTCTTTGACAAAAACATGTGTAGAAATTTGCATTCCGCAAGGAAAGTTGAGTTGAGACCATAATCACGGCATTCCCATTCAGAGCATGAAAACAAAAGCAGTCCTATTTAATGACAGTGCAGAGAGACAAAGACCAATATTTATGTCGATTATTAATTCGAGTCTCAATCAGATCTCACATACTTTGACCTCCCATTCGCAAATTTGAAAATTGTTGGGTGTAGGCCTTCGTGTTGACTAGATAATGCATGTAAAACACAAAAGAAGCAAATGGCCACTTTAGTGCAAAAATTTGCATGAATAAAACTAAGAAATATACATGCTTAGATTTTTGGCTTCCGAAACAAGTGAAGAATACTAAATATTCAGGCAGTAAACGGATCGGTCTCGCCCTTGGCTGTACATTGCTGATAAAAATTCTTCTTTGAAATGTTTGCTTAACTTAATTAGAGCATAGGAGGAAAAAATTGACAGCTTAGGAGCACGAACACGACGTGGATAGCTTCCGATTAAGAAAGAATATCAAACAGTTAAATCGTTCATGATAAATGATAATTACGTGGTGAGGGATCCTAAATTGATTAAGACACACACACAAACCTAATGAAGAGCAAGCAAATTCAATGATCTTTTCACTTCACTATTCAATTCTCATTTCGTGGGCAGTCATTCAAACCGATAGGATATCATGACTCGCATTGGCATTCACATCAAACGAGATGTGTGCAAAGAATTTCAAATTTGAATCCTGTAATACTACGTCAGAACCTGATTTTGTCGACAACCCTTTACCAATTCACAATTCACGGATGCTTTTCTTTTGACAAGGAAGAATGCTGCAAGCAAGCAAGAATGTAGAATGCCGGCTCGTATGTATGTATTTTTATATGAGGAAAGAGTAAGCAAACAGGGCTTGAGGCTTAAATAACACCCATGTAATTGCAAGTGATGCATCCTAGAGCAATTAAAATTTCAACAACGCCAAGCCAACCCACCTATTCAACCGGTACCGTAACGTCTAGAGGCTCCATGCCTTTGCCTTTCAATAGTCTTCCATCTTCTTCCTCAAATATTGAACTAAGACTATCCCTTTTCTTTTCCTTCAAGTGCTGATCCCTCTGCGTACTCCAATATCGAAAGACTTGAGTAGAGTGGCATAAAAAATCTAATTACCCCTTAGATCCACTCACTCAAAGAATTTGTGACTGAATGGCTTCAAACACCTACGACTTACGACTTTTCTAGCAGTTAACGCACTATGGAGTCCAGCCAGTTTTTTTT
>WJEZ01000744.1:0-23548 GCA_009869925.1 Thalassaphorura encarpata
AATCAACATATTTTATTCGACTCTAAAGAATTGAGTGACCACAAAAGAATAATGGACACGGGTCTTTATCAAGGTGCGCATGTTACCTTAGTGCTGTCTATGAAAGTCGGTCCTCTAAAAATGGAATCGTAAGGATTTCTAGGAAAATTACTAAATTTGAAAACGAACAAAGATTATATGTCATAAACTAATAATTAAATCATACTATAAAATTTAGAATTAAATTAGATATTGACGAAGGGATTGATTTGTTTAATTTTGGCGAAGACGATGAGGATGACGACGGAGTGCAATTGCTTTTTCTCAGAGTAAATGGTCAGCTTTATGTCCACCCAACTACCAGATGTAAACAGTTCAATATGGAAAACTTGCCTCCTCAAAGAAAAACCGAGCCCAGTTGGAACAGGGAAAGATTTTATGAGAACGCCATTACCAAAGAAAAAGTAAATACGCTTAGGACAAGAATGAATTTTAAGAAGGTACGACTACGGGAAAGTAAAATCTTGGATGACAAAGTTACCTGAAAAATTGGTCTTTTTGTTTAGAAACTAAGGAATCAATCTGAGACAGCCCAGTCCCCTCCGTCATCAGCATCACAGCGTCTAAAAACACCTCGTAAAACGCAAAGAAAATTAACAAGGTCAAGGTCTCATAATTATGAAAACGCATTGAGTGCAATCAGACTTATCAAAGCCGAGATTCTGCTTCAAAGCAAACGTAACAAAACACCTGGCACATTACCTTACACTCATCCACAATTAGCTCAGTATGCACGAGCAAAATTTGCAATTTTGGCAGAGGAACAAAGAATGGCAGCTGGAGAAGCAATAGACTACATTCCACGGCCAAAATCAATTATTCCGACTGTTTTGACCCGATCAATGCAAAGTGCCAGGTCATCATCCTCCGAAGACTCATCATCTGATAAATCGAATTACAGTCTAGTGCCAACAACAAGACGAGTACCTCGAAAGTTGGAAGAAAATGTTGCAAAAATCGTTGTATATCAACAAGAATGTTCATTACCACCTATAAATGCAAAAGGTTGTAGACCAGAGTTGACAGCTAGAATATGTAAAGTGAAAAATTTCATGTTGAAACAGAGATAATGTTTCATGATTTGTGACCAAACTTTTCATTCCATTTCCAGGTAAGTTAAGTTCTTCCAGACTTTCTACAGCAAGATTACCACGGATATTGGAGAGACCTCAAAGTACGCGAATTATTCGAAGAATATATTGTTTAATTTCAGGTTCTAATAATTTGGATTGACATAAAATTTTCTAGGTGGCATAAAATCATCAAGGCTATCGACAATTCAAGCACCACAGGCGTCAAAGAAACAAAAAGGTAAATAATTGTTTCGTTTTGTCTTACTTGCACAAGTTTACTACTACTGAAATACATCCGTTTGACTTTGGATGAGGCTATAGGCTTCAAATTCAAAGAGTTCTTCATTTTTAAAATTATTACGTAAATTTGATCAAATTTCAAACTCTTCGGCGTACACACAATAAATTATCATGCACGATGCTGGGGATGAGGCTGAAAACTTTCCAACTTCGCCTCCGCCACTGGTGGAAGTAGAGGTATCAGAGGTAGAGGCAGGTAGTAGCTCGGAATTAAAAAGAACTTTGAGTTCGACAGCAGAACAAAATCCAACGCCACCAAAGAAAAAGAAAGGTAAAAGAGGGCTTTAATTATTGAAGTTTGGATTAAAAGGTTAAGTTCATGGCTACGTGCTCTGAGATCACCTTAGAGATTCAGTCTGTTATATTCTGATAAATGTTTAGTTATATTTGAGACTTCGGGCTTCGAGCATAATTTTAATAAATTTTATAAGAGTCAAAATTATCAAAATTTATCAAAATTCAAAATTGATTGGCTTGGACGGTAAAAGCTATGCAAGAATCCGAGGATAAAGTGGAGAAGCCACCTCCCGCGCCCCCGCCACTCGAAGGAGCGTCGGACACAAGTAAATTAAGCTTTAGGATCACTTCAGATAGGCTGATCAGCTACTCTGAAAGTTTTGATCCATGTTTGTTAATTTATACGCCTTCATCATCATTAAAAATGCTAAAATTCTGTTGACGACACATGTGATAGTAATTTAATCTTCATTAATTTTTTCTTCTGATTCCAGCATCAACAAACAGCAATGTCAAACGTTGTGCTCAATGTGGGAAGAAATTGTCCGTCGTGAACGAATACGAATGCAGGTGTGGACAATTTTTCTGCTCAAAACATCGTTACGCTGAGTCCCACAAATGCACATTTGATTACAAGGCAGAGGGTCGAAGAATTCTAACAGAAGCTAATCCACTCATCCAGGCACCAAAAGTACGACAAATCTAATTGATTCAACTTCAAGTAATAAATTAAATTTCTCAATCCAACCTAAAATAAAGTCAGGAAATAAATCAGTAAAAATTGACGCTTAATCAATTATTGGTGATCACGTTTTCTGTTGGATTTTCTTATATTTGAATCACAAAAGCTAGTCGTCATAAAAAACTAAAAATTCGCATCAGGTTTAATTTCCTTAGTATTTTTAGACTTATTCTACAAGTTTTAGACTTTGTACTCATTTTTAGACTTAAATTCTTATATCAGATTCGGGGAGTGTGCGACGCCTACGGTTCCTGTGTAAAATAATACCAGATTCAAAAATCTCAAGTTCAGAGTTCAATTCACCTCAGACAGCCACTCTTGAACTGAGACTTGAGAAAACTAGTTCAGAGTCATAGTTGCAACCGTCATATAATAATTAATTAATATTTTTTATCTGTGATTGTATTTATCACACCATCACACCCTAATAACTGTCTCTCTCAAGTACTTAATTAAATTAATCGACCACCCATGCCTATCTGGAACTGGATACTGGAACCTTGATAGGCCGTGAACCGCAAAAAAGTGATTCGAGAATATACTTGGGAATCACTAAAACCCACCGTAGCCCACCGTAGCCCACCGCAGGGCTTTTATTTAAGATTTTAAGGGGTAGTGGGTACTTAATCCCTTCCACCAGTACTATTTTTTGCATTTTTGATAAAAAATCAGAGGTCATGGGTACTTATTTAAATCAAAGATTTAATGTTTACCCTCCAATAGGTGATTACTTTGCATGTCGTGTGGTGCTAAGTACCCACTACCACTTAAAATCTTAAATAAAAGCCCTGCGGTGGGTGCGGTGGGCTACGGTGGGTTTTAGTGATTCCCAATATACTTATAACATTTCCAGCAGTTCACCCAGTCGATCTACTGCCTCTGAGCTCGATATATTAGTTGATTAATTATATCAATCAGAAAATGAGTAGTCAAAGTATCGTAGAGTATTTTGCGGAACATGAAGGATATCGATGTGGATATTGCAAATCTCCGGACACCAATTTTTCTCATGGTAAGGTCGCAATCACAATCAAAGTCCTTAATCGGTTTCTTCTGTTACGTTGCTAATTTTGTCCTCCTGCAGGGATGTGGGCGCATTCAATGTCACCTGAGGATTACGAAGGTCTGTTGAATCGAGGATGGCGTCGTTCTGGAATGTATTGCTATAAGCCAACTAATTCCATGACATGCTGCCCGATGTATACAATCAGTTGTAAGGCGTTGGAATTTAAGATTTCAAAATCACAGAAGAAAGTTTTGAAAAGATTTAATGTTTATCTTCATGGGGGTGAATTGGACTCACGTGGATGCAGTAGTACTAATTCTGAAGATTGTAGAGACGGAGCTGTGAAAGAAGCTTTAAATATTCGAGAAGGAATAGAATTAGGAGTTGAGGCTGTTCCGTCAAGTTTTAGTCCAGCAAAGACACTCCATGAATCTTCGGCTGAAGCCACCGGCACAGATAAATTAGAGAAACAAAAGCTGGCTCCCATTAATTCTGGACACGGAACTGACTGCAATTCTAACAAAGACGCTTCTTCTGACCCGTCCTTAAATCATCCTCCGAGACTACGGAAGTCCAAAGAAATTCGCCTTGAGAGAAAGAAAATGAAGTTGGCTGAAAGAGGGGTTGATATTGCTGAATTTATCGCTTCGAAAAAAGCCGAAGAGCAGAAGCAAAAGCAAATAGAAGAACACATGAAAGATTTTACTAGTGGAAAGAGAAAATATACAGTTAAACTTATAAATACAAGTTCAAAGGAATTTCTACAAACTTTAACTACAGAGTTTGAACTCTATAAGAAATATCAGATGACGATTCATGGAGATAAGGAAGATGAGTGCACATTGAAACAATTTAAACGATTTTTATGTGATAGTCCACTCAATGTAAGAAATCGTTTGCTTATTTTATAACCTTGATTTGATTTGATTATCTAAGACTTATTGATTTTTTTCTAGGGAGACAAAAAACCTGAAGACTTATGGGGCTCGTATCACCAGTTATATTATGTTGATAGCAACTTAATTGCAGTTGGAGTCGTAGACATTCTACCTACTGCCTTGTCATCTGTCTACTTTTTCTATGACCCGGCCTACATGTCGTTATCCCTTGGAACATTCGGAGCACAGAGTTTGAACTCTATAAGAAATATCAGATGACGATTCATGGAGATAAGGAAGATGAGTGCACATTGAAACAATTTAAACGATTTTTATGTGATAGTCCGCTCAATGTAAGAAATCGTTTGCCTATTTTATGAATTTGATTTGATTTGATTATCTAAGACTCATTGATTTCTTTCTAGGGAGACAAAAAACCTGAAGACTTATGGGGCTCATATCATCAGTTATATTATGTTGATAACAACTTAATTGCAGTTGGAGTCGTAGACATTCTACCTACTGCCTTGTCATCTGTCTACTTTTTCTATGACCCGGCCTACATGTCGTTATCCCTTGGAACATTCGGAGCCTTGAATGAAATATCCTTCGTGAGGGATCTTCATTTAAAATACGACAACTTCAAATACTACTATATGGGATTTTATATTCATTCGTGTCAAAAAATGCGCTACAAAGGCTCATTTTTTCCGTCTTACCTTCTATGCCCAGAAACATATTCATGGATTTCTCTAGATGATAAACTCAGGAGAACTTTAGAAGAACAGAAATATTGTGCTTTTGGAGTTTCCAGTAACTCAGATTCTAGTCAGACCGAAGCGTCTCGTGTTGGCGACATTAAGAAGGTATGCTTAAAATCTCTATAAAAGTGCTTAAAGTCGTTGACATCTGTTATTTTGCTTCTCTGAATAGGTGTCAATCCTATACCGACGTTCTATTCTCCCGTACGAAATCTACGAACTCAAGAAGGGAACAGAAGATAAAGCTGAAATTCAACAATATTGTAATTTGGTGGGAGATGCGATAGCCGAACGACTACTCTTGTATCGTTCTTAGAGAAATCTACGAAATAGTTAAACTCTTTGAAATCCGTATATGGAGTAATTTGGTATTGTAAATGCCGATAATTATAATTTCTGAGCTTTATAAGCCGTCGTCGTTGTAAATCTCGCTATAAATGAAAACGGTACTTAATGAAATTAATTTATTTTTTATTGAACTCTGCACATTTCTCGTAATCCCAGTTCATTACATTTGCAGACAAGTCTCATACAATTTCACATTTCACTACATCCTTTCCATTTTAGTCATTAAAAGAAGGTTAGAAACAACCTAAGAGAAAACAGGCCATGCTAGGCACTCTCAGAAATTGATCAGATCATGAATTCTAAGAAACATTGGGTAGGACAGAGCAATGATAACACGTTTTGATGAGCAAACCATTGAATTGAAAGCTAGCTAGGGTTGAACTTGACTTGAACCTTTCATTTAAACTAAATTAGAAATGATTTACTCTAATATGATATCATCGATTGTCCGTCTTGTCCTGCCAGTGCTAGGGAGAAACGAATGACCAATCTTGAAGAACTGGTCGTGAATGACGCAGTTTGTGGAGGTACCCCAAAAATCCCAGAACATTCTGTGTATGTTGTTTTACCCTGCATTCTGCATTGCATTGCATTGTCGTGTTTTCACTCCACAGATCGACCGACCGACCGAGTCGACCTACCTTATTTCTCTACTTCAGTTCAGTTGGTTTTTCCTTGTCGAGAAGGAAACTTGGGTTTTGACATTCTTTCTTTACTGCGTTCGCTGAGCCGACCATAAATAATTAAAGTGCACCATTGACCATTGCATTGGGTTTCCCAAAAACTATTGTTTTATTTTTAGTTGAATTTTGAGTTTTTTCTCAATAATCATCATGTATCGATTGTGCTTTGCACTCGTCCTACTTGTGGCCGTGGTCAATTCAACACCTATGAGTAAGTATCTATTTCTCTCTTTTTAACTCGTCTAATGAAATCCTTAGGAGTTTTTTTATTTCTGAGAGTAACTTTATGAGTTTTAAACATTTACATGAGTTTATAGCAGCATAAATAATACATTTGTCAAATTTCACGGCTAACGCTGCACATTTTCTTAAATCTTAAGTCAAGGCAAAGGTCACAGCCTTGTTACATGCATGATTTGGTATTAAGAGTTTAATAGTTCCGACGAACATGTTCTGGCATAAGTAAACATAGATTGAGAAAAGATTTCATCACTGCATCTGCATGCCTTGAGAATATTTTTCATAATTGTAAGGATAAGGATTGAGTTAAGGTAGATAAGCACAACGAACGAATTAGTTTAATCCAATTGAAAAACAAATTATTGTAAATAACGTTGATGAATGATGGTGTAGTGTAGCGAGGCGTACCGGCTTCTTATAATTGCTAATTGCAATGATGCTTCAATAAATTGCCTCATTTAGTATAAATACGCAATAGTTTCTCATGGGACAAGGACTTTTGTATTTAAGATCTGTTGGGAACTAGAGGAAGGTTAATTGCCTATGATTCCACGTTTTTGGATTGGATGGTTCATTTCATTATTCCTATAATCAATTTGAGAGATGTACTACGGATTTAGACTAATGCTTGGCCACCAACTTAATTTTTTTCATGTTGGATTTCGTGAACACAATAAAAGTATATTTTCGACTTTTCGAGGATTGCATGTGCACTGTGCAGTGCCTGTAAAGCATAGCTATTACATCCAAAGTAAAGGTAACGGCAACGGCTCTCGACTCGAGTGGAACAAAAATACAGGAAATGAGCACTAAATGCTGATTGAGATTGAGATGAACTTTATACAAGTAGTCATACTCGGACTCACTCAGTGACACAGAGTACTACTCCAAGTTGTTGACCCGTTGCTGAGAATAATCAATAATGATGAAACGCTTTCAAGTCAGAGTGGTTTTAAATGTCAATTGGATCCGCATTGGATTAGTCCAGCCTTTACCTCTTGTCAAGGTAAATCTGTGGTTTTGGATTTGCAATGCATTTCATTAGGTGCGTGTCGCAAGTTTTACAGTACAATGATGATGTATTGATGATTTGCCATGATACCCAAAGCAATTTAATTATTGGTGAATTGGCTTTATCGAAGAAGCATAAAGCTTACTTATTTCCTATACTCGTACATATGCTTCTACCCCAATCTAAGAGAGTCAAACTCTGTAACGTAGTGTATCTTTATTTTGAGTCTTCAGTCAAAACAATTATCGTTTACAATTGTTCATATTTGCTTTGTTCTGAATCACTTTTTTGCTCATTGTCGCACTCATCCTAGGTGATAGGTGAGCTAATGTAATGCAAGGAAGTGGGCGAGGACATTTACACACGTATGTGCCAGATATTTAAAATCGAGGTTCTCACATCCTCATCCTTCCTGTGTAAATGCATGCATCACCGTCATATTATCCTGTCAAAATACCAACTTATTTTTAGTACAATATACATTTGGGGTAACCTTCGAGTACAGCTAAAGCACAATTACGAACGAAGGGAAAGGAAACGATCTGATTGTCCGAATTTCATAAATGGCAAAATTTCTCCTTAGGACGTTTTCTTTTCTAGTTTGCGTCGGTTTTGTCAGGTGTTGCCTGGGCTGTATTATTTTTGTCATAGCTTAAGGGCGTAGGGGTTTTTCCACGGCTCCGTTAACGACCTTAACCTTCTCAAAATGTCCTCTTTCGTGTTCTCTCCTACTCACAGACCCTTATTTTCACCACGTTTTCTTTAATAGTATACTTATTATACTTCATAGTAATAATAACACTTCGGCGAGACAGTTTCATCTAGGATTAAAAATTCTGCTAGTATTATTATTATTGCTTCGTCAATTTAAAAATATTATGGCTTGTATGACAAAATAATAGGTGCTATTATCTAATTGCGTTCTGGATAAAAGCAAGTAGAGCTCGCAGATTCGAAAGTTTTATATAATATTGCTGGCTTTTTTCGCTTTTGCCCTTCATTTGATCCAAAGAAACTATCAAATGTTCTCTCTCAGATCCAATTTAAAAATCGAAGGTCAAGGAGAAAATTCGCAGTTTACTGCAAGTAAATTCTTTGGCAGGAATCAAATAGGAGGCGTATTCACAGTTGATTTGAATTAGGTATTGTCGTCTCAAACACTTGAGTGGCGTTAATTGACAGTCTGCATGTATTTAACAGAGATGTAAATGAAATGGTATAATATAGCATTTCAAAAGCTCAATGTAGTCGTGTATAGCCATAAATGATGAATGAGTCAGAGTTTTAGTTTTTAACTTTTCAAGGCCTGACTTATCCAATGCAAGAGCTTACCCCTCAGTTTATACTGCAAAATATAGAATGCTATGCTATGAATATAATTATGACAGGTAGGAAAAAGTTGGGATTTTTTTTGGACAGACTTAACTTTCGGCCGGGTTCTGGTGAATAATAGGCTCACTCGGATGGTTTTAGAGATGTAAACCTGATTTGTTCTTGCTTTGCTCCTGCACTAGAACTTGACGTCATACCTCTGCATGGGAATCTTCGAATTTTATCCTCATTACTGCAAAAAAATTAAAACAATGGGAGGTAAAGGAGAAACTAGGTCTCAGTGGAATCACTCAACCAATTGTAACGTACATAAATAATACAGATAGGGCGGGTGTATACCATCGCGCAGGTAGAAAAATGCCTTAAGTATTGGGTTGGGTCTCGAAACTAATGATTAAGTAGAGAGCTCAAATTTAAATGCGCAGTCTTAGCCTCTGTGAGAGTAAGATGGTAAACAAAACAAAATTCATTGTCGAAGAAATTGAATGTTTCTTTTATGAGCTTCATTTGAAATGAATAATAGCAAGTAGTGAATTCGGATGCTGTCTCATGACCATCTTCATAATAATGAAATTATTATTACGCCTGACCTGTCGAATTGTGATAAAACGATTGCAGAATCAATATTTTGAATGAATGTTTTATTCGAAATTTCAGCACGAGATCGCCCATTCGTGGTTGATATCCCCGCTGGTGTATTTGAAGCTGAAGCAGACGATTCACAAAAATCGGATGTTCCAAAAATTGAAGAACTTCCAATTGCTCCAAAACATGTTATCGAGCTCCCAAAGGAAGATATTATACCGAAGGAAACTGAAGTCAAGGATGATGTAATTCCACCACCAAAAGTTCAGGAATCTGATGGTAGCGTGGAAGAGGTTGAAGTCCCTAATCGAGACCCAGTCAGCAACATCTTCGGTTTTAGATTTCCTACCGTATTTGTTATCCGAAGACCTATCATTCGGGATCCATTCATCCAATCTTTCCCCTCATTCTCGCAATTTTCACCATTCGGAGGCTTTGATGAACCACCACAACAACGACGACCACAGGTTCAAGTTCAACCTCCTTCACCAAATCGGTACAACATGATGAATCATATGGAAGGTATTTTCCAGTTTATATTAATGGTATCGGTGTCCAAGTTTAGTATTTAACCTTTTATTTTCTTTTGTTCAGATGTAATGAAACGTTTGCAGCAACAAATGTCATCTCTTTGGGGAAATTTGAATAACCCTACATATGTGCGACCATTCCGACCCGTCTTCCCATCCATTGACAATTCTGAAGAGAATACCGAAGATAAATCTGTTCTTAACATTGGCAACTTGCCTGCTAATTATTCCAACTCTACATCTGAGACAAAGGTTATCGATGGCAATGTGGTTCAAGTGAACAAGACCATACATAAAATCTCCTCAGGCAATAATACTTCTGGATTCTTCCATTTCCAGGTGATTAAATTAATTTAGATCTATATATTACCCTATCCTACTATTCACAATGACTCGATCTTAGCTCACCTTGAAAATCGCGAGAATTCAAAAATTGGCTGTGAACTGCATTGTTGAAAGTAAAGAAGGATTAAATTTTGAATGTTTTGCAGGTTATCAATGTTCGCCCAAGCGTACCTCCCAAGAAGCCATCTGTTGAAATGCAACCACCTCCCGTTGACGCCACTGAGCCCGTGACTGAAACTAAGGTGGATCCAGTTGTCGAAAAAGTTACAGAGAAAGTTGAGATTATCCCAACAACTGAAAAATCTGTTGAACCTCTAAAACCTCAAGAAGATCCCAGCCTGAACGAGGTGTTCGAAGATGATAAGAAAGTAAGTGGAATTGATCAAGGGCTTGTGGCTGACGAACCAGCTCCGACGATCATTGCAAATTCCGACGCCTGAATTAATTATTTAAGCCAAGATCTATAACATCTAATTTCTTACACGTTTTAATTTTTCGATGAGAATTTCACAATAGTTAAACACTTAATTTGATCCTGTCCATGTGTTGTGATTTAACGTTGTGTTTTACTGCGATAACTTTTCGAACCTGAATTGAAAGAATCGAGGGGATTTTTTTTTAAATTTTTGAAACACTTTTATTCATTGGTTTATTTCAATCACTGACTACTTATATGTTAAGGAAAAAACGGCTTGAATCTAGCAATATCCCGATAAACAATTTACACCAATTCATTCATGAAATATTGCTTCTCTTGAAAATTTCGTTATCGATGGAGAAATGTGATCAGGGTTAACATAGAGAAAGAAATCGTAGCTAATAAACCGAGTATTCAACTTGACTCTATTGAGTCTCATTCAAGGAGTCTGTAATTGTAATAGTGGATGTAGTGGTACTGGCTCTATTACTTTTAGCTGTTACTGTACTAACTCAGAAATGCTTTGAATTAATAAATTGAGAGTGCTTTCATAATCTAACGTTCATATTTGTTTGTGTTCAGTCTGATATTGCGCTTTCACGAAAACTTTTGAATCTCATTCTATTTGTCTTTCGTAAAGTTTGAAGTTTTGTATTACCATCTTTGTGACCAAAATAATCAACCCGTGAACATAATGATTGTAAACTGAAATTATACTTGTGCATCTTCTATTTCTTAGTCTGAAATGGGGTAATTCTCTGGTCGTGCGAAGCTTGAACTTTCGGGGCTTGCTTACAATCAGCTCACTAAAGTTTCTAATTCACACCCTTATTTAAACTTTTTTTCCATAGACAGTCCAAGAATTTCCTTATTTACTGAATCGTTTTGGGGAAACTGATGAACTTGATGGAGAAAAAATCAAGAATAAGAATTTTGGAAGTCCTGAGTTGCCCGATTATGAAATCGTCCCTATTTCCAGAGAAGAAAGACCAAAGATTTCAAAGGAAATAGATCTTTCTAGTGACATCCGTGTGAATAAGTTAATGGCGAGCAAAATCAGCAAAGAACCCTATCTAATGGTTAATGATGAAGCAGATGTTGAATTGATTGAAGTCTGATTTTCATCTTGTTATGTTTCCTCATCCAAAGACATTATTCTCCTACCAAACTGAGAAATGGTTGTTATCATCTGGCTGCAGTAGTTACTTTTACACAAATACATTATCGTTACCAATTAAGAAATCTCTCTGTAAAGTGATATTAAGTAAAGTAAGCCCTTCTCCTTAGACTTCTTTTCTCCGTTTACCGCATATTCCTGTCGCACGACTCGCACTGAAATAAACTACCCGATATTAGCTTTTAATGGCGTCATTTTTTTTAATTTACTTCGCTGTAACACGGTGGCGAACAAAAAATTGAATGTTTGGTAGTATATTGCACGTTTGGTGTTAGGTAGTGTAGGCAAAAATGACTCGTTTCCAAAAATACGCTATGTCCGGCTAGGCTAGTAATATTCTTGCGATTGCCTTAAATTATTAAGTATCCCAAAAATAACCTATCAATTCGAGAGTATACGATAAAATCGACTTTTCCAGCATTGATTGTATTACTGTTACAACGATCCGACAAGATTTCAAAAGTTATCCTGGTGACTTATTTTAGAAATTTTGTTAATCATGCACTGGCTCCGGATTGCCATCCTCACACAGAATTGACTATTTAAAAAACTGTAGTACACATAGACTTACGTTTTTGAATTACTAGCATGCGACGATAGATTAGTACGTAAGTGATTGAGATTATTATCGAAGCAGATGAATTATATTCATTTCTAAATTAAATATTACATTCTTCAATCCCAATGTTTCAATCAATACAATTCACTCCAGTTCACACACAAGAAATCTTCAGTCATTTTTAACGTGAAATGCGAGATAAAGTTTGTACACAGTGAATAATCTTCAATCGATACGTAGTAGTAGAGGTCCTTGTTCCCATTTCACAGGTATGTTTTGATGAGTAAAAACGAGTATAGCAATTCCAGCGTTGTGAATTTCATCACATGTGTCCAGACATCGAGCACACCAACTACTTCCGCTTATACGTGGTAGTTTGGAGGAGGTTCAAGATTTTGAGGACCATTATGACAAGGAAGTATCCACATGAAGAGAGGACCCCGACCGCAAACTTCACCGAGCATTGCCATCTTTGGTTTCCGTGGCCTATGGCGACCCATTTTCTTAACCTTGCAAATTTGAAAACACGGATTAGCATTCAAGTACTACTACTTAAAACGAATGACAAGATAAACTCAGGAAAGAAAAGAAAATTATGGCTTTGAATCACAATTGTGTACTCCTAGCTCAGTCTATGAAATAATTAAATAGCAATAGCCAATGGAAATGGAAACGAGACAGTTTGAGGTTTCTCTTGGATAATCTATTATAATCCTTGAGGAACTTACTTGTTCCACAGCCGTTTCATCAGAAAAGATGGCCGAGAGTTGATCGATCATAATTGCCAATACAAACATTCCGAAAAGCAAACTCTCCAGCATGAGAATGACCGAATGCAAGCTATACACCAAAATAATACAAACATCGATTTAGCTCAGCCTGATTGACATTCTAATATTATGAATGGGTTTGAACGCAGTGAGTTAATGATAAGCTGATTCGTGAAAATTAAGATGTAATAATATATTTCTGTGGACTTACATTCTAGACTGTTTAGTGAGGAGGTCTTTGGGGCAGTAAGGACAATCCCCCGTCCACGCATATACAACAAGGGCTGCCGCATACATTGACAATATCCCCACATAAATTAGAAATTGTATAAAATACTTCTGATTCCATTCGCCAACACAATTATTTATCCACTGAAAAAATTAATTTGATATTATACATAAGTACTAGCACATATCGTAAATCATTCGTAAAAGTACTTACTGGACAATGATGATCCATTCGCCTAATACACCTATTACAAATTCGACAATGATGGGCTCTTGGGGGCCTGAAGGATTCACACCTTCCGCAAACAGTCCAAGCCTCATTCTCACCATCTCTTTCTTTTGCACCTACAAATAGTTAAATAATTTTTTATTTATTTATTTATTTATTTATTTTTTTTTTTATTTTTTTATTTTTTTTTTATAAATAATTAAATCTCAATAACTAAATAATGTAATGACAGATACTTTGTAGCCAATCTTACCATCATGGTAATCAGAAAAATCCAACCGAGTCTGTGGGATTGGAATAAGACCAGGATCTGATAATACAGCCCTTAGATGAGCTCCAGCAAGAAGTGCAATCACCAAATTAAATAAAATTACGTGAAGGCTTCCCCATAAGCTGCAACCAACAAACAAAACAGAATTAGTATTTTAAGTCATGCAATTTCAATTTGTAATTTCACATTCAGTAAAAATATTATAGTGCTCGCATTCCAAGTAAAATAAATTCAACTGTAACGTGCAACCTTACGACTTTGGAACTCAACTTACTACCTGTCGTAAAATGAGGTCAAGATGATCCATCGAACAACTACATAATCCGCATAAAATACGGCTGAATATGTAATCAAAATGCATATAATTCCACAGGGATCTCCACGGAAAATTGCCATGCTGGTTCCAAGTGAGCAAATGTGTTATCGTCAACTCCCTTGGTATATTCGAGAGTTCCAGCTCCAGCTCATATAATATTATCCTTCATTCAGCGCCAGTCAGATCTAGAAATTAAAATTAAAAAATTTAGCACTGAATTTTGGATATTTTGAGCGACTAAGCTGAAAGCTGAATTAATCGTTTCGTGACTCACTCAGCCTAACGTAACGCAATGTTAACATTTTCAAGATCGACCTCACCCTTTTTCTGTTTCTGGAAAATGCAGTGGGCCAAAACTACCTCTACCAAAAAGTCTAATACTAAAATAATTTAAACTTCTTACTCAAATCAGGGAGAAGTTTTCTTTTAAATAACAATGATACAAATTTTTGAACACAAACTACTATTGTTTAAACTTATTGATTTTACTTGACGTAGAAAATCAATCACCAAATTGTGACAAATTTATCCAGAACAGAACGATTAATATGACATGTACCTAAATTGTGATTCTGGAGACGATTCGAGTGAAAACTAAGACAAATATTTAACTGGAAGCACTTATAAACTTCTGTTCTTGCTCTTTGTCACTTGAACATTTATGATTTGCTGTATTAGGTGTTTTTACGACTGGGCCTGGCTCTGGCCCTGACTGACTGTCAAATCAACTTGAGCACACGCAATAAAAATTTGTGTAGAATTCAATGCGAAAAATAAAATAGTTTAGCTTAGCCCAAGGAAATAGAGCGAGGGAGTGATATGATAATGGGTAGAAGAGAGGAAGTAAAATTCGATGGTTTTCCTATTATAACCCTTTTACTTTGGAATTTCTCCAAAATGCTGCGCTGCCTTCGTATTTTCTGAGTTCGCACATTCGTTGTCACGGCTTTTTTTTACCATACCATGCTAATGAATGTTTTTAATGATCAAACAAGCAAAGAGACAAATAGCACTGACAAGAAATGATCAAATAATTTGAAACTCGACATCTTTTCTTAACTTTATTGTGAGGGTTTCTCTTATTTGAACTAAACTCGGGAGAAAACCCGACACGAAAGAAAATGTCGGATCAATCCGAGGAAGAAAATCCTGTGGAAAAGAAAGAGTCGATTGAAACAAAAAAGGAAAGTATTTCAGACTCGGACGGTCAAAAACCTAAAAGTGTGACAGAAGAAAAAGACGACGATAATGTGCTCTTGCCGCTTGAGAATAGTGATAAACCTGACTCAACTGGGTCGGATGGCTCTAGTCCAGGAACCGCTGATGCTGATGCTGAAAGCCAGAAACACATGCGTGCCAAATACACGAGGAAAATGTCAAAGAAAATAAATGAAGGTAATAACGTTTAGAAAAGTCTGATTTTTGTCTCAAAATTTGATCTTATTTTTTGATAATATTTTGGAATAGCCTCTCAAGAAGATGAACAGCATGTAAATGCGAGTGATTTTGGGCAAGACGAGTTGGAAAAGCAAAGAAAGAAAGAAGAAGATTTCTACAAGAAAAAAGGAAGCTGGGCTGAAGGAGGAAGGAACAACTGCTGAAGAAGAGGAAGAAACAGCTGGGGCTGGGGCTGACGAAGAAGAATCAGAGGGCCTTGTTAAAAAGAAAAGCAAAAAGGACACTGCTGCTGAAGATGAAGAGGTTAAGAAAGTTCGTAGGAAACGTCGACGTATGACGGTTACTCCAAAAAAGGAAAGAACTCGCGTCAAGTAAGAGAAAGAAAGCCAAAAAGGAAGCTGAAGAGGAAGCAGCCAAGCAAGAGGAAGAGAAAGTTTGGGTTGAACCCAACTACGTGAACGATCAATTTATTTCTGGTCCGATTCTTGGTTCCGATGAAGTCACTGTACCTGAATCTATCTGTCAATTCTTGTAAATTATAAAACATTGAAATATTTTTAAAGGTACTCCAGTGCTAACGACTAATTTGTATTATTCTGTATCAGTTTCTCTTATGGATACGACAGTACTCGACGCAGCAACTTGCATGTCTTGGATGATGAGACTATCGTCTATATTTCAGGAAACTACCTCCATTTCTATAGTATTCCTGAGAAAAAGATTCTTTTTATTAAGCGATCAGTGAGTGGCTACGGATTAGGTCATATCACGATTCATCCCTCCAGACAGTACTTTGCTGTAGGAGAAAAGGGAGACAATCCTTATGTGATCATTTATACTTGGCCAGAATTCAAAATTTATCGCATCTTAAGGAAAGGAACAACTCGTGGATTTGCCTACATCAATTTCAAGTATTAACTTTTCAAATAAAATTAAACTCACAAATTCCAATTGATTCACGATGCATTTTTATGTCTAGTCCATCAGGGGAGCTGATCTGTAGCTTAGGAATGGCCCCAGATTATATGTTCACAATTTGGAATTGGGAATTTGAGAAAATTGTTCTTCGGGCTAAAGCTTATTCTCAGGACGTTTACAGAGCTAGTTTTTCTCCAACTAACCCCGGGGATTTAACAACGTGTGGGTTGGGTCATATTCGATTTTGGAAAATGGCTGAGACTTTTACTGGGCTCAAACTTCAAGGTCTTATCGGGCGTTTTGGGAAAACTGAGATTTCAGATATACAAGACTACTGTGGTCTTTCAGACGGAAAAGTAAGTTTCGTCTTGAATGATATCGCCTTAAAAAGGCCCTAATTTAATCTCGAATCTTTTTTATTCCAAGGTCATTTCTGGGAGTGAGTGGGGAAACATGCTAATTTGGGATTTTGGTCTTATCATGGTTGAAATTACTTTACCCGGAGGCAAGTTATGCCATGATGGAGAAATTTCCGAGCTCAAGCTACACGAAGCGGAATTAATTTCCATTGGAACAGATGGCTACCTCCGAGTTTGGGAGACAGAAATATTGGATCTTGCCGATACAATTGTGGATGATTCAGGAAAAGTAGAAGTCGAGCCACTTCACGAATTAAGGCTTTCCAGCACTGCAAAATTGATCAGCGCAGTCAAAAGTGCACAAGAGGAGCAAAATCTCTGGTTTCTACAGGTTTTATGCCAGACACGTTAATTTTTAAGACCATATAATAAATTGCCTCTGTTTTTATTAAGGACGCCTTTGGAAAAGTTTGGTCTGTGAACTTAGCTGTATCAATTCAAAATCCAGAGTATCAGGCTGATACTTTATTCTACGCACCCGGTGGGCGAATCAATGCCCTATGTGTTTGTCCAGGATACACATTGATGGCTGTCGGGAGTCAAGCTGGTCATCTTTGGCTGATTGAATATATAAATAAAGAATGCCTAGCAAGGAAAATTTACACTGAACCGGTGACTCAAGTCGTATGGCTTCCGATCAAATATGACCCAAGGGGTTTGACACTGTTGGCAGGTTTTGGGGACGGAACAGTTCGCGTCCTTTCGCTGCAAAAATTGACAAAGGAGGAAATGTACGCTCCTGAGAGAATCGAAGAAAATGAAGGGCAAGCCCTTCCATTTGTCTTTTGGCCATTGCAAATCCTTCGCTTTCATAAAGGTGCAGTCCATGTTCTGCATGTGGATGTCGTGGATGATATACTATATTCTTGTGGAGCTGATAAAGTCATTTTTGGATCCAAATTGGCTTGGGATGAGGATGAACAAAAAGTTTACATTGAACCACTTTCCTTTGTAACAGCCCCTTTTCCAGTGATTTCAATTGATCTGCACCCACTAAAGGTAAATCTAAATATAGTTTTGAACACGGGTGTAATTTAAAAAATCATTGTCTTATTCTAGGATTATCGAATGATCATTGCTTCCAAGACTGGACGAGTGGCAGAATGTCGAAAGCCAATTTGGGGTGATATGGACACGACGATTACGTACAATCAAGGGAAACTTCATGGACGCCGATGGTTTTATAAAAGTGTCAAATCCGCTCGGCGAAGAGAAGAACGACGTGAAAGTCGAAAATTAGAAAAGGAAGAAAAGTTGGAAGAGCTTTACGCTGACTTTCAGAGAAGGAGGGATTTAAATTTACCTGTAGACGAGGAATTGGAAGTCGGAAGATTGAATGACCAATATCGCCGTGCCCAACAGGCCGATGACGAAGGAGAGCTTTACATTCCCCCCACACCTTGCCCTGTTCTTGGAATTTATTATTGTATTAATAAAGAATTAGCTGAGCCAACAACTGGAAAAACCTTCTTCATGCATGTTGGTGGTTACGATTCTGGATATATCTATGAGTGTAAATGTACTCGAGAGGAGCCTGGTGGTTATCACTCACTTCCTCCAACTCCGCCATTCAAAGAAGACTTGGGAGTACAAAGTTTTATTATCGGCCCAAAAAACGAATATATAGTTTTTGGAATGACGGATGGTACGATTCGAGTCATGCCTAAAGCTTCGCCAGACACTAAGACAAAGAAAGAGCAATCAGCACAATCAGCAAAGAAGAAATCAGTCCGAATCAGTCATTTTATTCCTAAAGATGACGATAGTGATGAAGACGAGGAAGGTGATGAGCATGAGAGGGGTGCAAATATTGCTTCCGAACTGCAAAAAAAGAAAAAGACAAAAAAAGTCACTCCACCTTTCCCTGTCTCATTTTTCCCTTATGACTTAAAAAATTTCTGGTCTCTTCCAATGCATGATCCTGATCGTGGACCTGTGACTGCCCTTTGCTTTAGCCCCGACTACGAATTTCTTTTTTCTTCTGGCGAAGATGGTTCCATTTTTGGTTACCGGTGGGACTCAACTGGAAAATTGGTTCGTCCAACTGATAGGTTGCCTAAACCAAATGTTCCATTTATTCGCTATGTAATTACAGAACATTATAATTGTTTGTAACCAATTATTTCAATCGGGCGCTAATCACTGGTTATCTTTTAGGAAGTTGAACCTCTCGAAGATTCTGCAGACCCTACTGCACTAACATTAGAAGAGTTGAAGAAAAAAGCTGAAGATGACCGAGTTTATAATCTCGTAGAGAGCAAGAGGGAAGTTATTCGCAAGGAATTGCGGAGGCTAAAAATGGATTTTAGAGCACTTGTTCAAAGGTAGCTTCAGAAAATGAAATACTGTCGTACTTCATGAATTTAACCTAAATTAATGTTTTGATAGGAATTCCGAAATTCCAGAGCATCAAAGAGTCCCAAGAAAAAAGTTCGAAATAGATCCGCGGATCCGTGAACCAAAACAGAAAAAACAAATAGAAGAGATTGAGGACGTTTACAGAAGACTGGAATGGCGGAGTTTAAAGTCAATAATACGATACGAAAAAATTGATACACACTTTCTGAGGAACATTGCAACACATCACATCATTGTTAAAGACTTAGAACACACGACCTATGTCCATACATTTCGACACAGGATATTGACTGAGAAGTATTGGGACATTTTTGAGAAAAACAAGGATTGGATGGTAGAGGAAGAAGCGATTCTTAATGCATATATGAAACCTCCTGAGAAAGAACCACCTCGACCACCAGAACCCATCAAGAGATTTTATGCCAAGGATCTTATTGGAAATTTTGAAGGGAAAAAATATGATATTAAAACAATTCATGCAATCCGGCAATTGGAAAAACGATTGGAGAGACGTTATGAAAGGCAATGCGAGGTGAATAAATGTCTTGATCAAACTTTGGATAAGCTTCTCAAAGGAATTATTGAACAAATGATTTATATAATTTTGTACAGGTTGCGGCTTTGAACGCTCAACAAATACATGACGATTACGAAGATCCAAAGGATGCAGCTGCCATTAAATGGGCTGAAGACAATATGGGGGATTTCAAGCTAAGATCCTCCGACGATTACACTGGAGAAAGAATTACAGTGGCAGCACGTCGTCAACGAGTGCTCGATTTGAAAAATCTTGTAATTTCCAGCAAATGAAACTGTTGTTGAAATGAGAAAACATAACTGACAATTTTCTTAAATTTAGATTTTCGCAAAATTTCATGAATTTAACCAATACGTGATGCTACTCAAAGAAGAAAAATTAATCATGATTGAAAAGTGTCAAGAACTCCAGGAAGAAATTAGACAGATTCAAAAGTACATCCCATTCAAGCAGAGAAAACCAATCCCACAGATATATGGGTTGGACGAGATAGAGAAACCCGAAGAACGTTATGATATAACTGAACAAAAAATTTTGGCTAAGCAGAATAAGGCTATTGCAGAAGCTGGGCTAACCAAAAGAAGACTAGCGGTAATGCTGGCTTTATTCCTATTTAACAAGTGCCCTAATGTTCAATTCATTTACCTCACTTACATTTAATTTAATCATTGTTTCACAGCTGGAAGCAAAATTTCACCGAACGTCCGGGGACTCAACTGTTCCAAAAACTAGAAAATTTCAATCACTGGAAGAGTTTGAGTCTAATTGGAGAAAATATAAATTTACTTACCATTTTCCCGATGAGCCAGAAGTAGAAAGATTTAGAACTCAACGAAACAATGCTGCGACTATTACGAAAATTGCAAAAGTCATAAAACCACCTATGGGATTAACTTTACCTGTCGTGACTGAAAAGGGGCAGAAGCTGGATGGATTGCCGAATTCAATTTTCCGCTATCGAAAAACTTTTTACAATCCAAAAACAGCAGCTGGTGTAGATCGCCGTGACAGAACCCTTGCACGTCGCCTATTGGCACAAGATCAGCTCTTAGAAAAATTGAGTGGAATCATTGATTATTTCAAAAATCGGATAACCGCAGTTCGTGACGAAAGGACAGAATTGGCTATTGATATGAAGGTTGCACAATTGGCGCTCTTGGTGTTGTGTGAAGAATTGGAAATTGTAAAAGAATTTGATACTGCAGAAAAAGCTATTCTGGAGAGATTACGTGTTCAACAAGCTGAACTTAATTCTGCCAAGGATCGGGTGAGTGTTCATTTCACTCAAAATTAGCATTTAGTTTGTTCTTTAGGATCTCTTGACCCATGACATAAAAATTTAATTATTTGACAAGATGGACAAAGTAAATAAACGCTTGTTACGTGCCAAAAGCGATGAAGAGAGGATAGAACAGGACATTGAAGCCATTCAAGTTGATGTGGCCGCCATAATAGCGGAGAAGCCGAAATTTACAGAGTACCTTTGGAAAGTCTATAAGAAAAAGATTCGGGAGACTAGTAAGAGAATTTTGTATAAGCCCCTATAAGGATAATATTTGTTTAGTAATTAACGATTGATTTGAAAATATCGCAGCCAAGACAGACGAAGACCGAGGAGACATGAGAGGCACACTCCAGCAGCACCAGTAGTGGGGGAACATCAACATCTGTAGATTCTAGTTCAGACTTATTTCACCTTCCGAGGGTCAAGTTGGATACAAATGTTTGCCCAGACGCTCTTGATAAAAAGATTTATGAACGAATAATTGAGCTCCGAACAAGAAGAACTCATTTAGAAACGGAGAGTGAAACACAAAAGAAAGTTGTTGAACGAATCAACAAGGATTTTGAAGATATAGACAAAGTTTATAAAAAATACGAAGGGCGCCTGGATGGGATCGGTCATGAGATCTATGTGTTAAATAGAAAGAAACAAGAAAAATTGAACGATTTGAATGGGTTCATTGTTGTTCGATCTGATCAAATCCAGTATGTTTATTCGGTTTAACAGTAGCAATTTGTTTTTAAAAAAACATTAGAAAGTATTGATAAAGCTTTTATCTAGATGCCTGGATGACGATGACACGGTGAAAGAACCTGCACAGATTCCTATGCCAGCAGATATGCCTCCAGGAATAGATTTGGAAGACGACGAAGATTTTGACGGAGTCTATGGGCGTTTCTATAGACAATTTCCAACAAATTTTAATGAAATTATTGTATTCCAAAATAACGAGATTGCAAAACTTCTTAGTAGGACGCAAGAACTCAAGGCAGAAACTGCTCAGGAAAAGAAAAAGCAAAGGTACGACTAGGACTTGACAAATATTTTATCCAGTAACATTAATGAAATAAAAATTTCTGACAGGGGTGCAAGACACATGATGTTGCGTCTAAAAGAAGAGCTTCGTTATAGAGAAAATGCCGTCAAGGCTCTCGTAACCAAATGCAAAGAAGACATGATAGCAAAGTTTGGCAGGATAGTTGATATGGATGAAGTGTGCGCTGTGATTATTAATTTAGAAATCCTGGACGCACTTTTAAAACTTGAAATGCGAAGGAATCGTCAATATTATGAGAGAGGTGTGATAGAGCGACAAATTGAAGAGACCAGAAGACATTTGACTGCTGTCACCAAAGTCAATTCAGAATTCAATTCTCTCCTGGCAATTTTAGAGGAAAGGAGAAGGGACGTTGATTATTACATTTTTAGGCAGAACAGACATGCAGAATTGGCTCAGGAGGTATTTGTATTATAATTAACAAAGTGTACATAACTATATCACAAATCTTTACTTTGCTATTGTCAGGAAAAGGAAATTAAATCAACGAAACCAACTCGGACGAANGAAAAGGAAATTAAATCAACGAAACCAACTCGGACGAATGAAGAAGTTGAGGATCAATTGTATGAACTGGAATATCAACTTATTCGCCAAGAAATGAAAATCCAAACACTCCGTGAAACAATTGCGATTGCCAAGTGTAAAACTGGAATTCCCCCATTGATTTCTATGCAAAAAATCCCAGACAAATACGGAGACACCTTCATGACTTACGATGAGCTGAGAAGATACAATCATGAAATTAATTATGAAGTTGAAACGATCTACGTGAAAGAAAATATCATGGATCGTCTTCAACAGAGTGAATCAGATAACACCCAATTTTGTAGCACAGTCAGGCGAGGACCTATCCATGCTAAAGGCAGTCGATGTTGACGAAAGCGCCCAACAACTTTCAGCCGTCGAAGAAGTTGATGAAGGAGATGAAGAAGAAACGGAAATGGTGGCCCAAGAAGAGGAAGAGCAGGAAGAAGAAATGCGTGGAGAGGAAGACTACATGAGTCCATACCCTCTTAACGTTATTAATGATGACCAAATGATTTGATTCAAGACAATAAAAACCTAGAATAATTTAAAATAAAAAAGGATTTGATACTTTTGAAGTGTCGTAATCATGGAATAAAAAAATATTCAATCCTATTCGATGATCCAAAATCTTCTACGTCATTTGTAGGAATCCAGTCTAATTTTATTTATACGTACGTACGGAGACGTAAAAGCTACAAAGTGATTTTGATTTGTTCACTGACGTACGTACGAGCTAGTTAAAATACAGCTCAATTACGTACAATAGCTCATATTCCTCCAAAGCGTCTTCTTATCAACAACTCCAATCTAGGATCCCAGTTACAAATCAAGAGATCAAGCTTACCGAAGCACTTGACTCAACCAAGTACAGTTTCAAAAGTCAATATTTTAAAATTATGTTTTTATTTTTTAAATAATTTCGAATTAGATTCTACTGATATTCATTGAAGTCGTATAAAAAATTA
>WJEZ01000745.1:0-23544 GCA_009869925.1 Thalassaphorura encarpata
TCTGTCGGGCACCATGCACAATGCAATGCTTGCCTAATGAACCCTCACAATTCCTGGTTGAAAAATATTCCACGTCAATCAAATATTTTTCATTATTGGCTAATTTTGTCATTAACGAACAGATCAAATGAAACGTGTTCATCTATGGTGAATTTACAATTTCGTGGAAACTCTGTTTCTCAAATGAACTTTCAATTTTCACATCTACGCTTCCCACCAAAACAATATACGATGTACCGATGACTTATGACGTAAAACTCATTCACTATACCGGAAACAAAATGAACAAGTAAAAGTTGGAAGTTGGCGTTTGGCACTTGCGACAATTGTGGTCGTGTCGTAAATTGAATTGAAAAGAATGGAAAAAAGTACAACAATGGACTTGAGGAGTAGTGGAGTGAATTAAAGCTGGGCTTGTCGTGGGCACTACAGAGAAATCAAATGTGCGTTTTAACCAATATCATCTCATCAAATGAAAAAACTCGACTGGCCTGGCCACATAAAAATTGGAATAATAATGCCAGTTTTTTAAAATTGAAAGTTTAAGAAACAAGTTTTAAAAGCCAAAATTTTGTTGAGGAAGGGCAGAGATATCTCAAGTGTATTAACCACAATTTTTTTGGAAACAATATTTGTGTCTTCAGACAAAAAGAACTTTTACATTAGGCTAATTTCTTGAAACAATAGAAAATAGGAGAGGTGAAGGGTGAATGTAATGAGTGGACCTTTTCCCGTTAAGTCGTTGCATTAATTTCTACTTAATTTTATTCCATGACTCATTAAACAGTTGCAGCAACTACTATTAGCCGTCAGCTTACCTATTGCTTAATTCTCGAGTGTACTGTTAAATAATTTAAATGCAAGTCCAAAGCACAGAAAGAAAAATACTTTAATATAATTAAAAACTTTAAAATGTTATTAATTTATTGAAAATAGAAAGTAAGAACGGGAATAATAAATTAAAGTACCGTAGAGTTCCTCTCGACCTAACTTAAGTTAAGTTGGCTGGCTGGCTGGTAAAAAAACTTTCTAACAAAACTTTCCGACCTGATTCATCCGCTGACACGTTACATCGTCCGCAAAGAATTTAACGACACTCGCCCTCCCCACAATTAGTTCATGCAAGTGCAATGCACGGGATTTCCTTCAATGCAATGGCATACACAATGTAAAAAAACTTTTTAAATACTCCTTATGTGGTGAGTCCTACATGACACTCTGCTCAACTCACTCAAACGCACTTATTAAAATTAACAAAGTGTGACAGACAGAACGACAAGTACAAATCAAGAGGGCATAACGATAAACGCCAACGCCAACACACACACAACTTGCACTTATATTTTCACCTTCGTCAAACCATGACTAAGATTAATTTAAGGTTTATGGCTTATGACCAAAAAATAATTTAGTGCTTGACAATATTAGAAATTTCTGATATGGTGACAGTGACAACATTTTAAGAATATCTGGTCTTGGCATGGCAAGGCCCAAGGGCTGAAAGTAATGATTTCTTGGAAACCATTGATTTTTGATAATGCTATTGCCCCTAAACCGGTTTAACCCTTGCATAATTATTTGGCTGGTCAAATCATGGTTGCCGAACTTGGAGAAGTCATTATGGCGTTAAGAATTTTTAAATTTAATACAGTATTGAGAAATTTTATTAATCCCAGGTACGAAGTCCGAACCTACCAAATAATTCTTTAGGAGCTAAAGCAGAAATTTGCCAAACCACAGGGTATAGGCAATTTCGTTAATTTTTCCGAAAATTGATTTTCTCACCCCTTAAACTCGTTGTTATCCATTGTATCACGGAGAGCACGGTTGCCGCTACCGCTGTCACTTTTTTCACTATTGCTTCTGCTCCTATTAAAATTCCTAAAGTTACTACTACTACTATCACTACCACTTGCACTTACACTAATGAATACTGGAACTAGGACTAATAGACAAATGACCCATGAGCTTCTACTCCTATTAAAATTCCTAAAGTTACTACTACTACTATCACTACCACTTGCACTTACACTAATGAATACTGGAACTAGGACTAATAGACAAATGACCCATGAACTTGTTAAATGGACTAATGATGATGTTGATGAAGAGGTGAGGAGTTGCTGCGGCTGAATTTTCCTTTTCCGCCGCTCCGCCGACATTCCACACAATAAATATAACTCTGTTCTACTAACATATAAAAATAGAGGTCTTTAAACCGAGTCTGAATCCTATGCTAATGCTAATGGTATGGCTAATAAGATTCAAGAATCTTTTTTCGTCGCCTCCGTTCCGTCTGCTTCTGCTCCTTCGGTCAAAGTGAGTGTGAGAGGGGTTATCTTATCAGCAAACACAAGAAGACGATAGAGGTGAATCCCAGAAAGAACAGGTGTGGTAGTGCTCTGCAAGATTAAGCTCAGCTTTGTGAAAAAATTGAGAGTTCTTTTCTGTCTCTATTTACATTTACATTTTGGTGCTTAGCTCTGCTGGTGCTGGGAGGGTGGATTTTTGAATTGCTGATGCTGGCTGACTGTTGAATGTTTACGCGACTGCACTGCACCGTAGCTCGTAGTCGTATCATATGCTTAGCTTTAGGTATTGTTGTCCCTAGGACCACTGCTGAGTCTTTCAGGTTCAAAATGTAGGTCAAAGCATTTACTACTCTTTAAAGGATATAATAGCAACAGAAGCAGATGCAGATGCAGGAACCAGAAGAAGAAGAAGTAGCAGTGGATCCATTGCCAGCAAAGAGCAAACACACTTGGCTTCACCAGCTTTACCTGCATTGTCATGATGATGAGATGAGGAAAGTCTGGGACTGGGACTGCTGCTGCAATTCACAAGGAAATCTTTATTCCTGTATTCTACCATTTTTTAAAATGCCTTAGTTAGAATGTGCCAAAATTTTCAAACTCGTAGGTCCTTTAGTGACTTTAAAAATCTCGTCTTTAAAGGTACGGTTAACCTAGTTTAGTTTGAAGTAGGATAAATAATTTGAACTTGAAAAAAGTAACACTCTGGATTCCTCCCTTGTCAATTAATCTCTGGCCTGACACTTCACTCACTACCGCTGCCGGTAACAATGCCACTTATGTGTGTTATGTCTATGTGTGTACTTTCGCCTCCGGTTCTGAGGACTGCACTACACTGCAGTATTAATGGAGTATTGAAATTCACGGTGATTGCAGTGCAGTGTTGAGCTATTGTAGTACTAAATTTTATTCTAGTATCGCCTGGTTCTGTCATCATTTAAACTTCCCTCCTTGAGTGCAGGCACAGTAAGGGGGATGAGATGCAGCTGTGAGTGTGACAGACAGAAAAGGAATCAGATCATTTTGAATCAGGATTGGGGTGAATTCTATTGACAAGTGCGTATGGATAGCTTTATCTGGGACTGTGACACCTAATGCCATTTGAAGATGAATTTAGTCATGTTAAAATATAGCATTTGGAAATAGATAGCACGAATATTTTTTCGATCGTCTCGTCACGAAGGATTTTGGACTATTGCCTTAAAATTAGGAACTACTCTTAATTTACTGCTGCAAATCTCATGAAAAAAGCTAACAAAAACCTTTTTTATTTTTCAGAAACATAAAAATCCAATTTTTAACACGTTCCATACCTTTTGTCCTATAACCTAATGTTTTTCATGAGTTATCCAAGAATTTCATTGAGGATTGGTTCGTTTGTCGCAAGCGCACCTGAAGTACTGGATTTGCTCATTTTCCATTTTAATCGTAGGACCCGTCGCTACAATGTGACGGACATCCAAGATGTAAATAACTTGACTTTGGGAGAAGAAAAATCGATTAAGTGTAGGAATTTTCTTCAACTTTTCATAAACATCTTCAAAAATCTCAGGCTCATCATTCGGAACAAGTACAATTAATTCCAAATCATAAAGTTCTGGCCAAGGGTCCGCGCTCATTTGAGCCAAAAGTCGTTCAAACTCAGAATTTCCAACTTTTCCAAATAATTTGAGAGTTGAAATAGATGACGGAAGTGCGTAGATATTTTTAAGCAGTGCTTGGCTAACATGATAACGACCATCCATTTCAAAATCCAATTTTTTCAAGCTCTTACAATTCTGAAATGCCAACAAGTCAAAGATTTTTTCACTTTCGTATTGGTCCAATTCGTATTCTGCAAATCAAGAGAAAAAACTTCTAATTGTGCTTAATGTTGAGAAAATTCATCGAAATTTTCTTTTTTACCAACGAAAATCGTAACAGATTCAAGTCCCGGATTCATTTGGGCCAAAGCAGCCACAGCATCCTCTGCCCAGATGTTCCAAGTAATTTCCAAACAAATGACCTTCAATCCACGCTGATTTCTTAGAAACCAATTCCAAAATGAGGTCCAGGCTGGAGGATCGTCATATCTTCCATGTCCATCCTCATTCTCCCAAGGCCATGGATATGCCGGATTACGACCCAACAGTTTGTTCCTTGATGCTATATTCAAGTTCATTTCTTTCAATTTAGTCCCAGGAGGATCTTTCAAGGGTAAAAATTCCTCGTCCTTGTATCCATCCATAACGAAAACATTTTTAATGATTAGTTTTTCTAAGGTTTGCTCATGTTTTCGTAAAAATCCCTTCAAGGCAACGTTACACCAATCTCCTGATTGGTTATCACACGAGACATCAGAGCTGCATGATTTAAGCATTGGACAGAAAACCCTTTCAAAAATGTTCTGGAGATTTCTGTCAACACTTGGTGGGAAGAAATGGATTGTACTCGTAGTGCTGATTTGAATTGTCTTTACATTTGGGAAAACTATTAAACTCTTTTCCCCAGTTTCATCTCTGAAAAGTGAATTATACAAGCATTTGTCGTGAATGACCAAAATGTTCATATTTGTGAACATGGAAAGCTTAGGAAACCATTCAGACTCAATGTAACCATCCAATGTCACTTTATTCATGCAAGCAGGAAAAAGTAACTCTTCGTTCATTCCAAATTCTTGGGAGACCATGCTTTGGAATTTTGCTTCAACAATTTTGACACTTCGTGCAAAGTCCAGATTTTCCTTGCAAGCATCTGTGGGTGTTGCCCGAATGGTGACTGTGAGCCCTGTAACTTGTTCCACGATGGATTTCCACAGTTTACAAACTCCACGCATCACTGCGCGTGTATTTCCATTCAAATACGAAAAAATCTTTGGAAGTACCTATCGCAATAATCCATTTACATCAAATTAGTAATTCATGCTAATACAAATGAACCTGAATTATTTTTTACCTCTTCTGGAATTTGCATTTTCACCTCGCCCTCTGAATCAATTTCTTTGCCAGCGTCATCGTCATTAAGGGAGAGTTTCTCCATTAAAATTTCGCAATCCATGGTTCTCCAAAACTTCAATATTCCAACTAGTCAAGTCATGTGCCAATAATGCCGAAGAATATTCAAGAATTCCTCTTAATTTTGTAATTTTCAAAGATAGCCAAACCAAGATTAGAATCAGACAGAGAACTTTGTCCGTTCTTACAAATTCTTGGCAAATGACAAGCTAAAGACAACGATTTCGCCTTAACTTTGGCTTGGCTGGCGCTCGTCATCACATCAGGATATGATTAATCATAACAAACGACAATAAATTCGATTGTCATGAGATTTATCTGATTCTGAGAAGATGCCCGATTTTTTGCACGCAGCGAAATGTGGATCTCATTTCAACGGCGCTCTCTCATGTGTAGAATTCTCAACACATTGTGAATCGCGGGATTCCTTGAGCCTTGAGAGTAAAAAATATTCAGAGATAAAGATAACACAAATTCATGTTCAGGCGTAGGTCAGTTTGTTGTTTTATAGTTAATCCAATTCTGAGACTGTCACTGTGGCTGACTCATCGTCCGTCAACATCATTAGCCGTACGTACACCACCGATTACCACACCGATTTCACCATGATTGGATACAAGAGGAATTTTGACAATCAGCAAGTCAATGAACTGAATCAACAAATTGAACATTTTCATGATGTGTTCTTTGAGGCAGATAATCCAGATGAAAAAGCAGAAGCCCTTAGACTCATGAGGAGTAAGTTTTGGTGATTTATTATCATTTGCCATCATGTGAATGTATTGATTCAGTCGGTCCAAGATTTGTTTTGACCTACTTTCTTTTTTTATTTAGATTATGCTGCCCAGTATTTGTATCATGTTCCACATGCTCAGAAATTTGTATTTCCGGAGACAGGTCATGTTTTGGCAAGAAGTGTAGCAGCTCCTGTATTTGAGCCAAGAGATGCAAGTGAGGCTTTTGAAAATTTGGCAAAATATGCTCACAATTTATATGAACAGCCATGGAGGATAGAATTTCGTAAGATCATGGTAAGTTACATTTAATGGGCAAAATTGACCATATGGCATTATGTAATCCTTGTGTTTGTAATTTTAGCTCATATCTGGTTTTTACATTCATCAAATCAGTGCCCACCTCTCTCATGCTCAAGAATTACTTGTTAAATTGAAATATGCAGCAACTGATGATACGACTTTAGTTTTAACGTCGTCCCCTGATCTCAAGATCTTGAAAGCATTCTCAAGGGATTGTTTCATTGCTTCACAAGAATGTTTGGTAAGAAATTATTGAATTTAACCAGTTTTAACGATAAAAGGGAAACCAGATTTAAATCTCTAAATTTCTTTTATTTTCCTTCAAACAGATCTTGAGTCAAGTTTGGGAGAGAGTCCAATTGAAAGTTCCTGATTACCCAATGACAGTCCAAGACGCCTTCCATGTAAGAGAGAAGCTTGTTGGGGATGTCGATACTGTTGCCAAGTAAGGTTTCTGTAAAGGTTTAAGGGTCCAATGGTCTCTGTATGAAGAATATTACGGATTTTATTAGGAGCGTCATTTATCGTGCCCAGAATTACCTTCATGAACAAAGAGAAAAACAGGAGCAATTCGAACGACGTCAACTTGAGGCTCAAAGGTTGAAAGAAGTAGAACATGAACGAATTAGGCGTCAGAGGGAACAGCTGGAACTACAGGAGAGACAACGTCGGGAAATACAGGAGAAAGAACAAGAAAATCGACGAATTGAGACAAAACATGATAAGGAGATGAGGAAACGAGCAGAACTTCAAGAAATGTCAAGAAATGCTGCAATAAATCTTCAGACTCATAAACTAAATTTGGCAGTGAGACATGTTCCAATAGATCGACTCATTGATTTTCAAGATGATGATAAAGATGAACCAGAATCGGATGAAAGTGAATTAGTAAGACATGTCAAAATTAACACTGAAAAATTTGGAAGTGCTGGAACTGAGTACAGCAGCCAATTTTCAGAACGAGCTAAAAAGGGAACTATTGCACCAACCCGAAGTATTCTCAACGAAGTTCCAGAACTCCAAGACGTTGCCATGCAGTATCATTTGAATCAGAATAAGTCTAGTCATCTGGACAGACACGAGCAAGAGCAGGAGAACGATGAAGTTGCTAACATGGAAGTGGATCCTATCAATCGTAGTTTAGAGGAAAACATTAGAAATTTTGAGGAAAAGTCAAGCAGAGTCGAACAATTCAAAAATAGACATACACAAAGATTTTCACAGCCGCAAAATCGTCAAAACGCGGATGAGTATGATGAAGAAAAGGAATTTGGGTCTGACCATTCTGCTTTTACACCTTACGGAGGAAAACTACCCACTTCCTTACAAAACGGAAGTATCAAGAATACATCTATGCTTGCAAAAATATCAGGGGCGGACTCAGTCGACACAAATCGTATTCAAACTAGACTAGGGACAAGAAGAGAAAATGAAGGTTCATCCTCTGGTTTCAAGAATTTGAAGCAAAAGCAAGATCTCCCAAAAACTTCAAGCTCCTCTTCTTCAGACTCATCCTTCAAATCTCTACGGAGTAAATCTTCTGGGACTGCGACATCAGATGCAGCGGCAGAAAGGGACAGTCAATCTTCACATCTTACAAAGAGTCGAGTTAGTCAAGCTAAAGTTCCAGACTTTGATGAGGTCCAACCAGGGACAGGTTCATCCTCAGAGCTTGAGCTTGCACGTGATATTTTGGACACTTCTTGCTATTACTCTACTCGTGAACTATGTGAGCTTGTGAATTTGAACCATGACTCGCAAGGCAAGAACAAAAATGTGAGTGACAAGGATTTGAAATTAGCAGGAGGACTGAAGAAATCAGAATATTGGCCTTGTCCCCATTGCACTTATGTGAATAAAAAGTGTCCCAACATCTGTGAAATTTGTTCCAAGAGCAAAGATTTGGAGCTTTCGGATAGTTCTGAGTATTCAGTGGGGGAAAAAAGTTATGCTACAGCTACAGCCGTTGGAGCATCAAAAAATCCCAAATTGACCAACTTATCTCCTGAGCCTCAGCTTGGGTTACAGAAGGATCCAAATGACTATCCCCCACTAGATTCTACAAAGAGGTTAAGTGTAGAAAAATTTAGAAATGGATTTGGGCTCAACAAGGATACAGATGATGAGAATTCAAATGGAGGAAGTGAGGATTGGGAGTGTTCGCAGTGTACGTTGAAAAATCGTAGATGGAGATCCAAGTGCGAGGCTTGTGACAATCGTCGCTGTTCACCAGATTTGCGTTGATTTGTCAATTTTTTAAAACAATCGACTCAAACGTGTGCTGTTCCTGTGTGCTCATTATTGGACATTATATCATACCTAGACGGATTAGTGAGACTTTCCGCCCAAAATTCTTTACAATGCAACTATTAATTTTAATTTCGTTTCGCCTAACGTATTTGAACAACTTTGAAATGTCAAGAACTAACATACTATTGTAACGATGAACAATAAAATAAATTAAACCTTTGACGCTTATCTCAAGAATTTCTTAGCAGGTTAATCTGATTTTCTTAGGTCAGAATTGACGAATCACCCTTCATACAAACTCTGATTAGTTTTGCTACCATAATCACTGCCCATTTGAAACTGAAATAAAACGACGAGGTAAGCCACTATGTAGCTCAAAATCTGGAAAGGCAATAGAGACTTTTAAAAAGTGTATTTGAATTTTTCTTGTGATTGCAAAAATCAATCACCTTTGGAAGCATCCTTTTCTCTAACACAACGAATCCAGCTAGAGAAATCTTCATAGGTTTCATCAGAATTAAATCTGTAATTTTTTTCGCTTCTAATTTTCCTAGTACGTCCAATTTGGTTGGATCTATTTGCAGAATTTTGTCAGCCAATCGTTGTTCCTGCCGCAAATGGAAAAACAAAAGCGAAATACACCGAGTACTTTTATATCAGTTTTCGATATAAAAATTTAATTTGACCTCCTCTGTGACTTGATCTGCCAACAATATTTTAGCCAAAATCCTCACAACATAAGTGAAGCTAATCCCAACGCTAAGCCAGAAATATTTGATCGTCCGATTCATCATCGTTGACTTGATGAAAATGAAAAGGCTCTCAGTGAAAATAATAATCGTATGAATTAGCACAACGGTTTGCTGTGGTGCTTGAATGCGTCCAAGTAAGTTGCCCTTGTTTTCGGATCATTCTCAATGTTTTGGTCCATTCAGAGATTCCCTCTTCGGTTAGTAAGTTTCCCTGACGGATTTCACTTCTGATTCCCTTTCGGAGATTCATATATGCTTCACTTAGAGTTCGGTACATCAGGAGAATCTTGGACAGTCAGTAATTTGAAAATTAGGATTCTAGAAATTTTATCTGGGTCAAGTCAAATCTTACCTTAACTTCTTCAAGGACAGTCGTGAAAACGAAGAAAGGGACCGGAAGGAAATAAAGTTCATTCGGTATTGTAAACCAATTTGGTTGGTCATGGTCAACCAATGTGTTATTCTGATTCTGACCTTCAACCTCAACCGTCCGAGATCTCCCAAGGGTAAAAAATAAATCAACCAAAAATAACCCAAGCATAACGGCAACCGGAATTGAAGTGGCCAGGAGTAAAAGACGCCGATATTTTTGTAAACTGCAAGAATACTGATAATGAGAGCCAAAGGTGGAGCAAAACCTGGTTTCAAAATGAACCCAATTGTTGCACGCTTTGACAGCCTTTTTAATCGTGAGCCAAATGCAGACCATGTCCCAGCATTGGTAGAATGGCATTGATATGTTCATCGCCCTCACGATCCAATCCTCCAATGTATCTCTGTACCTGGAGAAAATCCTGGTCAAAATTTCAATAAAATTATTATTTGGCAATTTTGTACCGTACCCTCGTCCAAGGACTACTCTAGCCCAGTCCCTGTAATATAAAATGCAAAGGAAAACTCTCAATGCATTCATGAATACCGTGAACAAAGTGACCCAAGAAATTAAATGAAACTCAAAGTGAATATTTCTATTTGTTTTTGTTTTTGTGTTTAACTTCATGGGACAACTTCCAATGGAGCGGAGGATGAGGAGAAAAAGCCTCCATTGTGTGAAAATAAAATTTGTGGGGGGTAAGTTGTAGTCGGGATCTAAAATTGTGATTTGATGAGTTGCAATTGGATGCATCTCAACTAAGATTTTCAGTTTGACTCAAGAGTCGAGTCGAGAGTGCGAGCAATGAGTGAAATGAAAGACAAAGTTACAGTTTTAATTTGAATAAATGTCAAGTTTTAATTAGCTTGAGTACCAAAGAAAATTGCAAGAGAGAGTCTGCCAATATTTAGCAAAGGGGCGTGGTCATGAGTTGGCTAATTAATCCATGATATCAGATTCATGTGGAAGTTGTCCACGCCGATGATATTTTTATTTTAACAGCAAGAAAAGCAATACAAATGGCAGTTTTTGTATTTGAGGAATATTTAAGTCATAACAGCCTGAAGGTTGAAACAAATTCTAAGGATAGAAAACGAGGGACTACTTAACAGAATAAAATGGGAATTAGAGTTATAACTGTGAATTCGGATATTCCGCAGGAGTTTCACGGAGGATGTTTCACGATTCACGTCCAATTTCGTTCTTCCAGTCAGATCAGAATCTAGACACAGGCAGTCTCATTGCAGAATTTCGTCGACACGGACACCCAACAATTTTCACCTCTGATCCTGACGTATATGTTCGAGTTCGGAATACCCCACTTCTACACACTTAAATTTTAGTTCCATTCTCAGTGGACAAATGATATCTTTAGTAAAGATTATTTGGCCAATTCCAAAAGAATCTGTTTAGGCAGGACATTTTCAATATTACTCGTCGTACAATCGTAGTGGAGAAATATTTATTCAGAGTTAAACCGGTAAAAGTGAAAATCCGTGTCAAGTAAATATAATTGTACAAACAACTGCATTATAGAATTAACAGTTCAATAGTTTTTCACTGTTTTAGAGTTTTTGAAAATCGATTAAGGACTCTAGGATAAGATAGATACATAAGCCGAAATTAAGCAGCACTATTTTTGGGCATTGACTGAGAAACAAGGCTGCTTTACAAATGATATCTTTAGTAAAGATTATTTGGCCAATTCCAAAAGAATCTGTTTAGGCAGGACATTTTCAATATTACTCGTCGTACAATCGTAGTGGAGAAATATATATTCAGAGTTAAACCGGTAAAAGTGAAAATCCGTGTCAAGTAAATATAATTGTACAAACAACTGCATTATAGAATTAATAGTTCAATAGTTTTTCACATTTTTTTTTGTTTTAGAGTTTTTGAAAATCGATTAAGGACTCTAGGATAAGATAGATACATAAGCCGAAATTAAGCAGCACTATTTTTGGGCATTGACTGAGAAACAAGGCTGCTTTTTTTGCTTCCTCAGTAAGATGGTCGCTTTGGCTAAATTCATTTTATATCAGCTTCCATTTTATTCAGATAGCTAGGTCGCGAAGAATTGCGATCTGTAGACTGCGAACGGATAGACAGATGTAACGATCGTATTAGCTAATCAGTCGGCTAGTAGTAATGATGAGGATATAATTTTGACTCTCCAAGTCCAAAGTACGAATATTTTATTCACATGCAAAACTTAAAATTCCAATTATTCATATATTGGCATCCCAATATCATGCATACCCTGTTTCAACCTAACACATTCTTGTGCAGCCCGACAGCGCATCGATACACCAGTATTTCTGTTCATACTACAAAAATTATTAGTTAAAATATTGAAAACATTTGAAATTAAAATTGGTAGTCATTTTGAGTGACACCAAAATTGAAGGTTTATTATACAAATTAAAGTCTTTCCAGTCTAATTTAGCCCTCTTAATGCGAATCACATCATTTAGTAGAATATGAGGTTGAAAAATGAATTAGCACCATATTTTAAACATTGATCTCTATAATACGGAATACACAGAACTGTTCTGTACAGAACTGTAAGAAAGTTCGTCGCATGTCGAATCTTTTCTGGAAATTGTCTGCCGAGTCCACAGTCCACCGGTGAATGTGAAAGCTAATTATAAATCGCATCACAGTGAATTAAATAGTAAGGTTGAAATACAAGTCGAGTGATTTACAGTTCAAATTTGGCTTTGAATAGTTATAAAGATAACACAATTAGTATCGTTCTTTGTTAAGTTTTTAAAAGGGGACGATTATACGGGCTAATGAGCAAGTAGCTTTGGGCAAAGCCCAAACATTGGTTATAGTTCAAACAAATTTAGTTTTCAAAGTACCGTTACCGCTTATAAAAATTTAAATATGGACTCAAATGATAGTAGGCTGGAGTTCTTCAATGGAAATAATGTGACTTCCAGTTACTAATACTTCTGGGGATGTAAGATTTTGTAGTGTCGAAATTCTCAAATTTGGATTAATTATGGAAATAAGTATTTATAAGTATAGTAATTATGGAAATAATAAACACATGTACTATATTCGACCAGCATATTTTTTAATAGCTGGTTCCTTTAATGCCAGGATTGGGTAAATAAATATTAAATGCGTTGAAATAAATATGATCTATCTTTGTAAAGATGCCTAACAGGATTGAGAATTGAGATTAAATATCACGAAATCACTACTGAATAAGTTCATCCAACTATATCCACCTTCTTGTTATAGTCTATGTTATTCGGTGGCTCTACTTGATGATGGGTGACTGTCGTTGTAAATACAATGGGCATCATTCGTCTGGATGTGTGTAAAAGAGGTAACGTCATGTTCTTCGGAATGTATCGTCTAGAAAAAACATGATAATTCTTATACTACATGCATTTTGTTTGAACTGGGACTCCTCCAGATTCCAGATCAAGAATAAAGTTGTAACTTTAGCGCCAGTTATAATTTACGAAAATCCACATCGTATTATACAAGCTGCGTAAGTTTACTTCTTCTTGAGATCAAGACGCAAGATGAACATTGAAAAATCGTGCAGATTGAACGGATCAAAGGATTAGGAAAAAAAGTTGAACCTAGGGTGTATGTACTGACGAGATATTACATGGCATGTCATTAGATTTGATGTTCTTGACTGATAGAAATCTCAAGGAGTCAAAATATTTGTTTACACGGTAAGAAGCATTGACTCAAAGTACTAGATCCTCTGCCATTGTTTAGGGGGGCGAGAGAAAGGAGGAATATTTTGGGTCCTCATTTAGATTTATTTGGAGTTTGGTTTGATTAAGGAAAATAGTTGACTTTGTTTTCTCCTAAGTCAACACGAGTTTATTACTAAAGATATAAAATATCGAATGTTTAGCTGTCATCTTAGTGAAGAATGAACTTTCATATGAACAATGTGCCTAATGTGATGTGTCAATAACTTGTCATAAACGTAAAGAACTTTCATCACAACCTTTTCATGCTGGTGTTACTTTAGTACGCGTACGGGCAGATTAGGTCAAGCTTTCCCTTCATTTGAGGAAAGGAAGAAAAAAGTTGAATGCAGGATTAATTTATTCAGCGTTCGACGTTCTTCCTGGATTTCAAATTATATTTCATAAGTGCTACATATTAGCAGGTGTAGATCATTCTTTTGATTAATGTACATTCCTTGGACATGGTACTGTGAATGTAACTGCACAAAAATCAGTAGTCTATACTATACCAGAATTTCTCCCAAGGGCATATGCATTTTAGAAAATTAAATTACTTTATTCTCAGAATCTAAGAGCTCCCTTCAGGGTTTCACAATAAACTAGCCAGTTCTGTCTTGTCCGAATCGAGGAATTAACATGTTATAAAATCAGTGGAGTGTGGAAAACGTAAAGAAAGAGGAAATACTCTTTGCAGAATAATATTTATTATTTGTGGAAAGACATTTTTGAATTTTCAGATTTCTAACATTAGGAAATCCAAGATTGGAGCAAAGAAACTCAATTCGAATTTCTACTATGGTAAGTTCGTCAATGAGGGAATGAAATATTTTAATTGCCTTGAACAATCCTGATATGTAAGCATGCAAATTAATTTACATTGACTATTATGCTTCGTGAAACATTTGATCTGGAAATATAAAATTACCTGCCAATATTCTTTCTCCTCATCACTTTCCCACCTAAATTAATTGAACAGAAAACTCATTTAGCTAAAAACTAATAACAAAATTTTATGGATCAACATTAGCTCTCAGCAAAAAAGACCAGTCGAATTATATTTAGCATTCCTATTTTTCTTCTCTTTCTACAATAATTCACGGGCTTAGAGTGCCGACTGTCCCTCAATTGCAAAAAAAAGCTTCTTCATAGTTAAATCCAAGTTGAGGTGACGTGTAGCTAACTGAGTGACTTACATATAATGTAGTGTCAACTTAGAGTATTTAATATTTGGGCAATTTATTTGGCTCAAAATGAAGCTTTACAAAATCAATTTATTATACAAAACAAGTTATGATTTGTTTAGCTGTAATAAGTACATTCTGTGGTAAATGGTTCTAAACTGATTGAGATGGATTGCCAATTTATTTTAGAATCTTGACTAATGTGCACTGGTTATATACGTCTGACCCAGACTTCCAAAGTACCTACTACTTTCCTTCCTTGACGATAAAATGGAATTTAAATAACACTCGAGATGTACATTCTGTTTAAGGATTATTATTGCTTTAGGTAGGTGCTAGGGAAAGACTTGTCACATTGAGAATGAACTCCACTTCATTTCATAACACTGGAATACAGAAAAATTGCTATTTGGTGAACTTCTTAATTCCTTAATATTCAGAAGATTTGTTCAACAGAGAAAAGCGTGATGCACTTCAATTAACATCTCTTAAAATTGCCTAATGCGGCTGAAGTTAAAATGAAATTACTGAGATTAAAAACGTTAATTTTAAGTAATTGCATTTATCAGACGTCAAATATCTAGATGAAAGCGATTTACGATGAATTCAAGAAAATCTGCAAAAAATTTGAAGATGTAAGTCAAGCACACCCAAACTGGCTGGTCTATTTTGAGCATAATAATTGCTATAATGAACGCAACCGAGCTGAATTTAACCGAACTAACAGAAGTAACTAGAAATATTCTGAATGTATTTCCAGAGTTTAATGATATTTTTCAGCATTTAGAGTTATTCGAAATTTTGAGCAACGGACAACATAGACCCTCAGGTAATATTAGATTTTTTTGTTACATGCTTCGATTTGAGCAGAATCATTTTACACTTTATTAACATAAATTGTAATTTTACTGAAGAAGGTTTGGAAGGTTCTTCTCTTCTAAGCAATTGATTTGAAATATTATCACCACTAGCATCCATAATTAATTTGAGGTGTTTCTTTCACATTATTGAAAGACAAGCTTAATTAGAGTCACCCGCCTTCTGAGAAGCTCATCTGTTTAATATTTATTTTGACAGGGCTCCACTTTTCTTGAATCCAAAAATGGTCGTGATGAGAAATACCTCAAAAATGCCATTGTCTATCCTGGCTTGGTTGGAATTCCAATTCTTTTTAGTTTCACCGCAAAGCTTAACCGCAACAATGGTTTTAATAATAAGTAGACGGATCATCTGACAAAAAGGTAATTCGTTCCGGTGAAGTCTAAATTCATGAGTACGGTGCAGGCAAGCCTAGCATCATCGCTTAAGAAAGGAAGACGGGTGTAAGAGGGTAATTCTTTTAGGACCTGAACCCACAGGTCGACCCACCACACCGCCCTGATTTACTCAAGTTTAAATGATTTTGACACTTTACTCTAAAGGGATAACTGAGGTTCAGGTTGGGATAATGAAAATGAAATAGTTTATGTCCTCCGCCAAAAATTCCATAAGGTTTCTGATTTTTTGTCTTCGTTAAGAACTCTGTAAAGCTCTCCAGGGGGGACCTCGTTAAATCTCCTCCTACTAATCCAAGTTATCTGAGATTAGGCCGTTGATTTTAGTGGTTATATACTGTGAGAAATATTCTCGTTGGAATTTACTATTCAATGTTATAAAAATATACGAAAATTAAAACACACAATTTCAGTTTAAATCCCAAGAGTACATGTACAGATTTTATACCAGAAAAATATCTTGAGTACTACTAATTACTAGGATTTTGACACTAATATCGACGTAAATCCAAGAGAGGTGCGGTGCAGCAAATGTTGTACACTAGAGCCCAAACACGAAAAGGATGTTCAAATACACTGCATAAATTAATTATTCAACTTCACAGCGGGCATAAATTTATTGTCTCACATTACATCAAATTCGCACCCATTTGCATATTTGTCTAGAATGAAGCACAGTGTCGTGAAAAAACAGTTTCTAGAAACCCCTGAATGTTAGTTAAAATACAGGTCATTCTGACAATGTGAGGCTGCGGAAATAAGATGTATTGTAAATCTACACATCAAATCTGGAAAAGTTATTTTGTAATAGACATGTTAATTAACCTTGAGGCAAATCTCTTAATACTGGTTAGTTTGGCCGAAAAGCCAACTAACAAGTTTCAAACCAATGAATCATTAATTATTACAGATTTGCAACAACAATTTGAGCATTAGTCAATCCTGCACAATTTTCATAATGATCCGTCAAATGAATCATCGTTTAACACTTGTAATGTTCAAAATCCTTAACATTAAAAGTCAAGCACAACACATAAGCACGCATAATTTTTATTTATGAGCAATTTGCAATGTCATGTTGAATTTTGCCCTAGTCCAGGCCAAGGGCCTCAAAAGTTCATTCATGAGTTCGAGCTGAAATTTATCATTGACTTCTGCTCCTCATGTTGGTGAATAATTTCCAGAAGAAATTAAAGCGGTCAAAATAGAGTATAAAGATAAAGATGATGCAGAGGTTTACTAATATTAACTCTAGTGATAATTCCTTCCCATTTCTGGATTTTATAATAATAAAATGAACCCTTCCTAATTTGGATGACTTATGACACAGATTGCCAACTGAGTTGCAATTATCTCTTCAGGTTTTATGTGAAAATTGAGTCAGCAAGCCACGGGGGCAGAAAACTTGGTTAATACTGGCACTAATTCTCATATTGCCTTAATGGATTACCATCTTAGTTTATCTCCTCCAACAACCTGTTTTTAATTACGCTCAGCTTAGAAAGAAATCCCGAAATCGGAATCAACTATTTTTGGGCGCTCCTTCCTTTTGATCTTGACTTGAAGAAAAAAAGTTATTAAATACACTATGAAGGAAAATATGGGATTAGAGCTCCATAAAAGGTTTTACGTATTTCATTTTGCCAGTCAGACATCCACCCTATTTGATTTGCACATACACATACATACAAAGTTCAACTTGAACAGAGTCTCCTGAGGATATGTTTGGTTCTTTTTATATGAAAATGAAAGTGGAGTGGCTTGGCTTGGCATGTCGGTGGAGAAAAACCTGTTTTCCATCAATATACAATTTTCGTTCTTTGTCCCGCCTTGGGTTTTGAATGTATTATTGGATTGGGTTATGTCTGATTGGATTACTTTCAAAACGAAGAAGAAGAAGGCAAAAGAGGAGAAAGGCAAGGTCGGGTATGCCATATGCAAGGAAAAGGCCAATCTTAAAGTATATACCCCAAGATACAATGAACGAAGAGTTTTTTCAAATACGTTTCCAATCTGATATTCAGAATTGTGTGAGTTTAAAATGCAGGAGACGGAGTGTGAGGAAAGAAAAAATATTTCGGAGTCAATGGAGCGTTCTAAATGGTGGCGGGAGTCACTTCACTTGACTTTTCCATTTGAGAAAGTATGAGCGAGCAGAGTGAAAGTACAACTCTACAGAGTAACCAAGTAAAAGTTGAACGTTTTTATTTTCTCTCACAATGTTGAACACTCACATTGGATACTTTATAATCAACCCTGTCTGTATTGGATTGGCTTGGCTTAACTACTATATTGCAAAGTGCCATTGCCCAAGGACCTTTTCCTGTCATACATTGTTAGATTCTGGTTTAAACCTCTCAAATGAATATTCGACTATTTCCCCCATGTTATGTAGTTCACATGCAAAGCACGAATTGGTTCGACGGAAGAAAAGATTTGAGAATCCATTCTTGAAGTTAAAATGGGGACAGAGTCAAGGCAAGGCAAGGCAGAGGGATTGAGAATGAGAATACGAAAATGGCATTGGAGACCTCTCTTCAAATTTTATTACAGACAACTCAATTTTCGATTCCAGGATTTGCCCCAAAAAATCTCCTTCAACTGCCATTTTCTCCGAATTTCACTAGCTTGGAATTATTCCCTTGGAGAACTTGAAATTCTTTCTTACCATGTTTTTTTTGCCATAAACTCTTTGAACTATGATTGGGCTTCAAGATTTTATTTATATTTTATGGATGTCTTGAGTCGCAAGATTGAATATGTGTGGTTATAAATTCCTTTTGGAATGTTTGCATTCACATGGAAAACAACCCACAGGATTTAAGGAAGGTTTGTCAAATTTTCATTGCAATTGCATTGCAAGGTACAAAAAGTCAAAGTATTGAGTCTGTCATCCTTCATTTTGAATGCAACTTCTGATTGGCATTCTCAGATTCAGTATTTAATATCTTATGTTAATTTTACCCACCTGCGATGAGTGTGCCAAATAAGTTGAAGATATCATGTAAGGAGTGAATCAGCAGTTAGTTAGATTAAAATGGTTCTTGATGTGAATGCTCCGTATTATGATATTTCCAGGAATCAGATAGCTTGATTTTATCTTTCACACGATCTTGAACTAAATCCGCCTTAAATACAGCACAAATTATTTATCAAACTAATTACTAATGATCGTTCTAGCCAGTTGATATTTCATCGTTAATCATTTATTTGTCCCATTACAAATAACAGATACCAAAGTAATATTGAAATATCTTCGATTAAAAATGGCAAAAAAAATTGGATGTATTCATAAAAAGGCGTAGACGTCCATGTCCATGGTGAATAATTGGATAAAAGGGAAAAGCGGGTAGCGGGCAATTGACTGTGTCTTGGATTGGAAGATACTTTAGCGCTTAGGCTGAGGTAAGGAAAACGAAGGTCTTAAAGGCGATTCCCCTTGGGAATTTCTGGTAACCAAACCACCGTTTTGCTCTCTGCGTACAAACTGCGTACGAGCTGAAGCTGAGCACATTTATTCATTCCTTTCGCACTTGTTTGAGCAAAGTTCGATTAGTTTGATGTTCCATAGGGTTTCACAATCCCGGGTAGGGAAGATATTACATCCGATCGGGGCTCACTTCGGAAGTAAATTGTGTTTGATCCGCGTTTTGTGTAAAAAGCAGAAGCGGAAGACTTTTCCTTCGTTTCTTTGGTTTTATTGTCTTAGCTAAGGGCTTGCCTTGCCTGCCATGACTGTGGCAGACAGGCAGATGCATTAAGACTAGCAAAACAAGTTCATGACTTTCACTCAAAACCTTTGCCATCCTTTTACTTTTTGCTTTGCTTGGGTTTTATCCCTGAAAGAAAATTTCATGTCACATCCAATTATCTTCCATGTCATCGTCACTTTCATTATTGGCCTGGACACGCGCGCCTAGACTACCAGAGTAGAGAGTCAAGAAATTGAATCTTACTTGTGAAGGGTACACTGGCAAGCAAGGCAGAGTCAATCCAAACAAGGAAGGTAGAGGACTCGAATCTTAGGGAACGTACGCGTGTAGAAATTAATGCTATCAATTGATTAAGCCGAGTGGAGTCTGTATGTTTGTGCGTGAGCTGACTGACTAATTATGGTCTAACTGTACAAGTACACCACAATGATCAGATTGCACAGTACGGGAATGTATGACAAAATCGAAATCAAGACACTTCTACTAATATTGAGTTAAAAAATGTAGCTATGATCCACAAGAAAGTATCTAAATACGAAAAATCAAAAGTAAGAATTTGGCCAATTAAGAAATTCATCGGGAGCATCTGATCACCCAAATTTTAACAAATAATTTTCTAATATTTGAACAACGTTAATTCTCCCACAAAAACCAAATATTTAAGCTTTTCTTTGATACTTTTCTAGTAAAAAGCAGACTTAAATTACTTTGGAAATGGAAACCTGAAAATCTCACTTTATTCTTGGCCATACAACTTGTTGAATCCAACTTTTGCCCATTGGTGAATTTGACCAACTGCTGGCAATGCAATGGCATAACACGGCATATTGTTGTCATTATTCATGGATATTTCGTCCAACACCATTGGACAAAGCAGTATTCGTATAAAGCGAACTTTTCTAGTAAAAAGCAGACTTAAATTACTTTGGAAATGGAAACCTGAAAATCTCACTTTATTCTTGGCCATACAACTTGTTGAATCCAACTTTTGCCCATTGGTGAATTTGACCAATTGCTGGCAATGCAATGGCACAACATGGCATATTGTTGTCATTATTCATGGATATTTCGTCCAACACCATTGGACAAAGCAGTATTCGTACTAAGCGTTAAGTTTGGGTTTTGTCGGGTAGCCATAGCCATAGCCAGTCATGAAATGATCAGTGTTAAACGCACAAGTTGAAAGTACTAGTACAAGCAGCCAAGTAAAACTTTTGGTTGACTGTTGTTATTAGCTCTCCTTTGCACCTGGCGTGAAATCTTTACTACGTTACTACCTCAAATTAAGAACTTTAACCACAGCTCAGTGATTCTATTCTACCCCAACTCATTCACACTTCCCACAGTTCAATTTGACACATATTATTTCCCTTTCGGTACATTTTTAGAGAGATGAGGGTGTAAATGAATGTCCATGATCTTATCTATTTTAAAACAGGCACCGACAATTGCAATGGCAATGCACAATTGGTGGTCGTAAGAAAATTTACCTTTTTTGGCAATGACATTATAAAATTTGGAAGTTATAAACTTACGACGTTAAATTGCAGATAAAATTTCAATTACAACAATTACATATCCTTTCGATTTTCTGCTATATAGAATCACGTTTTTGAATGAATACGAGTATTATTACCAATGTATTGAATTGAAATGTATTGCATTTGCATTGCATTGTCATGATTGAATTGTTTAGGGTTTGACACAAGGATACAAAACCTGTTCATTGTTGTCTCGGGGCGAGGATGAAGAAGAAGGAAAAAAAATCTCCGTGGATTGGTTGCGATGAAACTATTCTTTCCGTTTTTCCTTCTGTTAACAATGCAAATGCAATATCCATTTCAAATTCATGCAGTCCAATGGCAATGGAATGAAGGTAATAATGTAAAGTGTATATAATATTTTGTGAATGACCAGACCAGAACCAGAAGCCCGGGAGGAAAAACGTATTTACGAGGGGCGTAAAGTAAAATTAACAAAAGGAAAACGGTGACGGGTGATCCAGGCAGTGAGAAGGGGACTTTCAAAGCGATTGTTGTTCACAATTCACAATCACAATGCAATGGAATTTGCTTCATTTCATGGTCAAGGCACAAAAATCCTACGTTTCCCTTCAAATGTTTGGGTAGAAAATCCGATTCTCTCCTCGAAATTGGCTAAGCTTACAAATCTGACAAATAGAGAATAAGTTCATTTTTGTGGTAACAAACCTGACGTGTTTTTACTACGAAGCCGTACGGAATAATTAAAATAACGTTGCAAATACGTTTTAGCAGTTAGATCATGCTTGCGAGACAACTTGTTTGAAATTCGGGAAAATTTACCTGATTCTGCTGTTACATCGTACTTAATAGAGAACAAAGTACTCTCATAAGTTTATTATCCCGGTGTTCACCGAAGTAAAGTAAACACTTCGAAACCAAGACCTATTACGTCCTTGTTCTAACCCAGGAAGGAGTTATCACTATTTTATTCCGCTTTGATATCACTCGTTAAAACTGCAATCAATTTCATCCCTCTTGTTCCAAGGAAGAGAAATCTCTTGTTTTCTATTTCAGAGAATATTCTTCCTTACCAAAATCATCTTGTAGCGTAGCCCTGAAAATACTCGTACTCACTTTACTGCTTCCTCCAGCGGCTTTACAAAGTGCATTGTTCGTAAAAATAAAAGTTTCCTCAAAACATATTCTTGACTCATCCCGTGTAGTGTAATGCAATGCTGTGGCTGTGAAGGATGCACCCTTTNTCCTCCAGCGGCTTTACAAAGTGCATTGTTCGTAAAAATAAAAGTTTCCTCAAAACATATTCTTGACTCATCCCGTGTAGTGTAATGCAATGCTGTGGCTGTGAAGGATGCACCCTTTAGCCCTTCCAGCACTTTTCCTTTTACTAGATTCACGCAGGATGCTGTGCTGAGTCTCACTCAGCCAGCTTCACTTCACTCAGAATCTAGCCACCGGCAGTCGGGTTTTGGAATTTCATCGACACGGACGCCCAGTAATTTTCTTCTCTGGCAGACGGGTGCTTGGAATTGGAATGCTCTCTTCTTCACCCTCAATGATACCTTTGAGCAATTTTACTCTATTCAACGAACATTTCAATCAATTAATTATTAATTAACAGATAATGGGTGTACAAGCTGTAATGAAATTTCTGCATAAAAATACGGGTGTGGATTAAATATGTATCGCCTAAAATGTGAGAATAAAAATTTTTATTGTGAAGAAACGGAAAATATTACGGCTGAGCCATGTGGGCAAGTGAAAATTGCAGTGATGGGAGGAGCCCTCGTCAAAAATTTCTTCTATTCATATCTGTCGCGTTCATAATTATTGAAAGTGCAAGTGGATCTTCTTCATACTTTAAAATATTTGGAGTTCAAGGAAACAGCGGAAATACAGGGACGATAGTTGACCCATGCTATGAAGAAATTTCTTCATCATCAACACAATTTCGTGCACGCAAATGCATTCCAGATTTTGTGAATGCTGCATTTGGTAAAGAAATCAGTGCGAGTCATTCGTGTGGAGTGAAAGTTCCTTCTCGCATGTGTTTTTTGGCTGATGGGACTGGAGTTGGACTTTTACATTCTGCGGGGAATTCTGCGACTTTGTCACAATTTGACAAAGTTGATCCCACTAGCATTGGTTCTGGAATCTCAAGAGTGCCAAAAGTAGGGATTTTACTCCCAGGCTCTGTAGAAATGAACAAACCAGTTTCTAAATTCGGAAACAATAATGGGGGTGGTGGACTTGGTAGTTTGTTTGGGGAAAATTCTGGAGCTGGTGGGAAATTCTTTGATGAAGCGGACTTTGTACATGAGCCTGATGAAGAACCGGATGTCACGGAAGGAGAATCGGATGAACAAACTCCACCGCATAGTGGTTAAAAATTTATTACATTTTTTGTTAACAAAATAGATTTTTATTTT
>WJEZ01000746.1:0-23530 GCA_009869925.1 Thalassaphorura encarpata
TAGCAGAGCAATAGAAAAATATAATTGATGGCTGAGGTAGTTATTTACTGAAAACTCTTTCCAAAACGCCATGTTCACTTACCCGGTCAAGTTCCTTGCGTCAAAATGCATTGGTACGTCTCGTCTACATTTATATCTTGACAAAGGCTCGAGTCAAAACTTTCTATAAAGTATGTTTGGAATATTAGAATCCTTTTCGCCCGTAGAGCCCCAGCCCAGCCCAGCATGTGCATGGATTGAAAATGTTTATCCGATCCAACATTCCACGTATTGCTGGTCATGTCTTACATAAAACCCATTCAACTACCTTTTCTGTGTTGTGCGAACTCGTTTTCCCAAGATAAACTCAAATATTGAACAGAGAGTAGCTCCAGAATAGCTCCTGGCTCCCTGATACTTTAGAAAGTAAAGCGAAATTCTCTTCGGTTCGTTTCCTTCTATCCCTATCCAAGTACGCAGCTCAGTCAGATCTACTCGTCTGGAAATTCGCAAGGTGAGTTTATCGACTGATACTACTAGATTTAAAAGCCAAGTTAAACCGCTTACGTAAAGTAGCAAGGAAATTGTGTCATTCTGGCATGACGTGTCAAAGTCAAATATTTCTCTAAACGTAGAAAGATGAGTTGGACCATATCTGATTTTATTTTATTTCTAGGCAGATAAAGTAAAAACAGATAAAACTTGCAAAAGTTTAATACTTTAGACAGGTGCGGTCATTCGAGGTCAAGCTCAAACGTACAAAATACGAAAGAACAGCAAGCATACTAAAAGTTCCCATGAATACAGTTTTAAGGCACAGCTTCAAAACTTTGTTCACATCTCATGAAAAATGCAGTTTCGTCTGTCAAGCCTATTCTTGACGAAAATTCAATCCATTACAAAGTGGCATTTAAATTCATGTAGCAGGACGCATAAACTCCTTGTTAAAGGTAGGATTGCCTAGTCTTGCAAAATCATCTAACGATCTCCTGTGCCCGCCTCAGTGCATTTCAGTTCAGCTTCAAGCCGTACGCGTACGTCTACGTGTGCGGGCAAGTCTCATCTCCGCTGTCTCTTCCTTCCTTTTTGTAGGAACCCTGGATGGAATGGAAGTGAAAGCGAAGTGAAAGTTCAATCAGAGAACGGAGGTGTGACTGACTAGAACAGCCCAGTTCTCTCCTCATCTTAATCATACAACTTTATCACTCTCTCACCAGCCACGCTACACTTCATTTCATTATTATTACTCACTTATCCACCCTCACAGACACTTTCATTCCGGCGCTCAAACGAGCGGTTCACGAGGGAAATTAAGTACAAGTCTAGTCTTAAGTCTTAGCTTAACTCTTAGCACGAACTCTGGTTTGAGCTGAGCTTTACTCAGATTTATAATCCTCGAATGTGACAGTGATAGCAAAAACTCAATACATTCCGACTCAACGAGTGATATAAAGCTTAGAAATTTTGAACAAGCTGCCAGTGAATTTGTAGAGTATGCGTACGGAGGAATTTAATATCAAGAAATTATTTGTAGAAATAATCGAATGTGACAGTGATAGCAAAAACTCAATACATTCCGACTCAACGAGTGATATAAAGCTTAGAAATTTTGAACCAGCTGCCAGTGAATTTGTAGAGTATGCGTACGGAGGAATTTAATATCAAGAAATTATTTGTAGAAATAAGTTGAGTCAGTGGAATATTTCCCTTAAGGGCTATTGTCAAACTATGAATTGAGCTCAGCTGTGAAAGCATTGTGAAAATTCCTCTGGATTGCAAACAAAGCCCACAATGGAGCACCATGCTTAAAAATTTAATCGTGTAGAGGGCTGCTAAATGAAAAGTACAATTTTCATTAAGCAAGACGCTAAAAAGCCATAGCTGCGACAACAAGCTTCACCAGTGGTGAAAGTATTCCGAGAATTATACCAATAAAACTGAGCTTCGTTAGTAGTTGTATCGAAACTGTGATTGAAGTGAAGTCAAATATTAAAGTCAGGATTCATGATACAGAATTTGAGATTTGACCGACCAAAGGAACCCACCATCCCAATGGCGTCCACAGCAAGCCGAGCCAGGTCCAGCCGAAGGGCAAGTCTCATCGCAAATTCGCGACTTCGAGCTAAGAATCGTCAACCACCAATAATGTGGAATATTCAGGTGAGCGAATTCAAATTCAAATCCATCCATATGTTCATTCATGCATGGCTGCATGGCTATGACATTTCAATTATTCCGGACAATGGACTGGCCTAACGAGCTAAATCGAATAACCTGCTTTTCAGCATGACTTCTTGCAATATGAGAGAGCAATTAAATTTTTGTAATTTCGAATTCTAATATTCTTTTGTGTAGAATCGGTTTTCTTATATTTTCATATTTTTTAATAATACGCAAACCTTCCAATTTTAGCTAACAGGTGGAATATCAAAATAGAATAACGTAACTACTCGGGGGGTACGCAGTTGGTAATGGAAATGCAATTGTGAAAATTGCGATGTTCAAAGAAAGTCCCAATCTGTGCATCCCTTACGTTAGCTCATTAAATTCGCGAGTCATGCCAGGGAGTTGTTCCCGAGCTCACTCCAGGTAGGCACACTTTCTCCTCGCCTGGGCCCAAATCCTATGTGTGTCGCGGGAAATGGAGGGATGCAATCAATCAGTGACAACACCCGACAGAGCAATGTTAAAAGCATAGCATAGTCATAAATAAGCGCTCGGGTTTCCAGCTGAGTGGTTTCACCAAAGCAATCCAAGTTGATGAGATGAGGTTGTTAAATTTTATGAGATTCCAGATTCTCTTTTATGAGATTCGGTTAAGTTGTAGAGAAAAGGGAGAAACACCAGGTGTGTTTTTAATTCCGCGTGGCTATGCGTAAGATACTCGGGTTATAAAAACTAGGATGTGTTGTTTATATTTCGGAAAATACTTTAAATTTTTTGAGATAAAAATCTAAGGTTTTCTGTAGAGACCTCTGATATCAGGAAATTGATTCCATTACTTCCTATTCATTAGCTCTATTTCTTGGACCTCTAGGGAAATAATAAAAACACTTTAAATTTTTTGAGATAAAAATCTAAGGTTTTCTGTAGAGACCTCTGATATCAGGAAATTGATTCCATTACTTCCTATTTATTAACTCTATTTCTTGGACCTCTAGGGAAGTAATATCTTTCGCCCTAGTCTACGATGGCCGATATTTTAGAAAATAATTTGACAAAATAGTCGGAAAAATCGAGATTCATAGCCTTTTCGAGTCGAGCTTCATTCTTTTTGGGTCTTTGGCTTTCACTACATTCATTAGTAGATGTCTTGAAATTTCGCAACTGTCATAGCCATGATCCTTTACTCATTTTGCTAAGCTTTATCGGGATTAAGTTAGCTTAGATTATAGAATTCATAAAGAAAAGGGCAAGGACTATGAGTGACATGAGGATCAGTGTAATTCATCTCTTTAATCACCGTAATGCATTATAAAGAATATGATCCTTATATTGAGCATTATCTTTATTTCAGTCGTGTTACTAATTCATAAGGGTAATTGGGAAACACAAAAGGAAAATGAAACGGTAAACTGCAGCTCCCACTTTGAATTTAAAATTAAGCTATGAGAGTGTGAAGCTTTATGTTCACTAAAATAGTACTATTTATTCATGATTCTTAGAAAACGGAGGTAGGATGAAAATTACTGTTGTTCTTTTACCCAGCCCAGACCATTACGACCTACGAGCCGATATTATACCCTAACATTCTGACATTGTCGTCGTTTACATTAATTTTACAGGGGATGCGAGGGCAGATGTCTTCAAATTGCCTATGGCACGCCTGATAAAGCTCTATTCGGCGGTTTATTGCTTTTCTTCATCGGGGTAGCCATGTGCGTCTTTGGTAAGTTTGCGTTTATTCGTTTTCCTTACAGGAGAGAGTGAAAGAGATGTCGTTTTATGAATGTTAGAGAGATCCCTTTAAAATTTCCTTTCCTTCCTGAATCAACAAATTCTTGAACTTTTCTTCTTTCATTTCAAAAGAACATATTGATCTTATCAATGCTCAACAACTTTGCTTTTACGTGCTTTACTTGACTCTCATTTGAAATGAAAATATCATGTTCACTTGATGTTCCCTAGACTATCTCCTATTCACATGTATTTTCCTCGCTTCAATAGATTGTTATTTCCATCGTTGGTTATTTCTATTCATTGCTCCTGGCATTTCGCTCTCTTCCTTTACATTTCTGATAGTGAGATGGTCTGGATTTTAATTTCATTGGCTTTCTTTCCCAGCAATATTTGTTTGCCCTTGCTTTGTTTTTCTTGGAAGATGATTACGAATGGAACAACGGAGATTTTGTAGTAAAATGTAATGCGTTATACAGTACGCTTAAGGATTTCATAGTACGTTTAGGTTAATTAGAATTTTCCTGAGGTTCTTTTTCAGCAAAAATAAACAAGAAGCAATTCTCTCACATGCAAAATTCCTCGGCTTTACCACAAGTTCTGAATTTTTATGCCGTGAGAGAGGACCAAGGCTGTGATTAAAATTATGCCGTGTTCCTAATTGCAAACATTGTGTGAAAATTTTTGTAAGGTTATAGCGTTCCTCGTATAAATATTAACTGCACACGCAAGGGTAATAAACGTCAAAGCTTTTGCAACTGGGAGAAATAGAAAATCCTGACTCAACAGGTTGGTGAAAATATCAGTGCAATGCAAAAATCCGTATAAACATGAATACCATTATCACAAAATGAAACGCTAGTCTAATGTCAATCTCGTTATATTACGCTAATTATAGTAACTCGACAAACATGTCGAGGTTGGATCAATAAATTTCTCCACAAATGTGTAAAACATGAAAGATATAGGTAAACTTCAGACGCAAATCAAAATCCTGGAAGATATAGGTGCTCTGGGGACAGGATATTGCTGAGTAGAGCTAACACACGTGCACATGCACCAGCAGAAAGCAGGACCAAATTGAAAAGAGATATTTCATAGGGCTCGGTTGTCTGACTGGCCATGGCCAGGGAAGACTCAAGATTCAGGTACACTTGGCTTCAGCCTTAGCTCATACCTGATGCTTCTAGTGAAAGTCGTCCTGGAAAAAGGATGAGCCAGCCAAGGAAGTTGAAGACGCTGAGGAAGGAAAGGAGGAGAAATCAATAGAGAAAGAGGAGAAAGGCTTTAAGGACAAGAATGAGAAAGCTGTTTGACATTACCTTCCCTTTCTATCCAATCCAAGTCTTAACGGAAGAGTTCGTGAGAGATTACTTCATTTCAAGAACTTCTCTCTCTCTCTCTCGTGAGAGAAAAGTTCTGTAGCTTGTGGCCTTTACAGAAATGCTTCTTGGACTTGTTATAATTTAATTATTTAGCTGGGAGCATACAAGAAGAAAGAGAGGAGTCAACTTTAAAGCAACGGCTGCCATGCCCTAGATATGTCCTTCGATTAAATGAACAGCCCTGTACAATTTGGAGGACAAGTCTATTGGAATCAGCGGTTGAAACAGTTCGGTACTTGATACATATGAACTGAAGAGTGAATGGGAAGATAAGAGCCACCACCACGGCTGCTATTGAGATTCTAATTCGTTTTAGCTCTACTTTCCTATTCTGCTGTGTAGTTCTTTGCTTCCGGGGTGTAAATACTACTTTAACTACTACATCATTCAGTGCCTCGAAGTGAAAATCCTTGTTCCCTTTCAAAGGAACATGAAACTCTCACTCAACCAAGATTTAAGACTCAAAATAGAGTGGGTCGTAATTTCTGGACCGTTGGTTCCTAAATCGCTCCTCTAATTCTTTAATGTCTGCACTCCACCGGCTGCAGCCTCGTTCATCCGTTCCGGATTTTAAAGCAGAACTGAAGGCGAGTCCTTTTCAAGCTAAAGCTTTCCAAATTCCAACTCAAGGTACAATGTGGGTTAAATCACCGGATACAACAAAAGCCCAAGTTTTTAATCTAAACTAAGGCTGTTCGACACGAATTTGGGAAAAGATGATCTTTGTCATGTAAAAATGCAAAAATCAGATATTCCAAAAACCTGCATGTTCAATGAGCGGAATATTACAAAAGTTGAAACTGACTGCCTGCCACTCTAATCGATGCAAATGTTAATTGGGTAATCCTAATGATGAGATGCCAGTCTCAAAACTTTCTCCTCGTGTAATCTTCCTTTCAAAAACTTTTAACCCAACGGTTGTTCTGTCGCTTCACTAGCGTTAGGACTAAAAAGTCTTCTATTTGTACATGAAAAACTACATACTACCGTAATGGATTTTGGACTGGGTTACAGATATTCCAAAAACCTGCATGTTCAATGAGCGGAATATTACAAAAGTTGAAACTGACTGCCTGCCACTCTAATCGATGCAAATGTTAATTGGCTAATCCTAATGATGAGATGCCAGTCTCAAAACTTTCTCCTCGTGTAATCTTCCTTTCAAAAACTTTTATCGCAACCTTGTTCTGTCGCTTCGCCAGCGCTAGGACTAAACTCTTCTATTTGTACTTGAAAAACTACATACTACCGTAATGGATTTTGGACTGGGTTACTGCTAGCTTAGCTGAGATGATAAAAATCGATATGGAGACAAAATGAAAATGGAACTCGGGAAGGGATGATGGGAATGTGAATGCAATCCGACTCTAGAGAATACCTGCAAATAAAACTGTGGAGGTTGGCCAACCGAATAAACATTGGAGACTGAAAACAATACTAGTGCTAGAGCAGAGCACCTGAACTCCGGCCTTGGCCGTGGTTTCAAGTTCTGTCTACCAGACGAATTGAAAGTGACACCGAATGAAATCTAACCTGACATAAGTTTTATTGTTCACTTGGAATTGGAATTGCTTTGATATTGCGTATTGCCTTGCCCTACTACCGCTTTTCAAAACAAACCGAAACCGTGTTATGTAAAATGTTTCCGACTCTCTAGTACTTTGTTTCGGTTTATGGTTTCAAATAGGGGAATCCGAATTGAGAATGCAAAGTATCCGACCCTAGGGTTTGAGAATAAACTCAACTCCGAGAATTGAATTAGACTCCGTCCTCAGATTGCGTTTGCAATAAGTTTCATTGTTCACTTGGAATTGGAATTGCTTTGATATTGCGTATTGCCTTGCCCTACTACGGCTTTTCAAAACAAACCGAAACCGTGTTATGTAAAATGTTTCCGACTCTCTAGTATTTTGTTTCGGTTTATGGTTTCAAATAGGGGAATCTGAATTGAGAATACAAAGTATCCGACCCTATGGTTTGAGAATAAAATCAGCTCCGAGAATTGAATTAGACTCCGTCCTCAGATTGCGTTTGCATTTAGTATTCAGATACGATACGCACAATACAGCTAGCTGCCAGGATTCGAGTTTGCCCTTGTCATTCGCAATTTCGTTTAGCTTAGCTGGACCTGACAGAATAGATATTTAATTACCCGATTTTCGGTCGAAATGCGAGCTTTGTGTTCAGGTTCTATTACACGTATCATGCGTAACCCTGTCCTATACTGGTATGGGTATATGTGTTAGATTGACAGACACTGATTGAATGATGGTAATGGAAATGGAGATGAGAAATTGGAGTAGTGGATAAAGGAAGATGGATTTCCTTGTTGAACATTTGTAGATAAATAATTAATGATGTTCTTTTGATTTTTCCTGCTTGCTTGCTGCCTCTTTTTCTACTCCAGGATTTTACACTGATGGATTGTTTGACGCAAATGGGAACTTCACGGAACCGGAATACTACGCCAATTCCGACCCTTNTCTACTCCAGGATTTTACACTGATGGATTGTTTGACGCAAATGGGAACTTCACGGAACCGGAATACTACGCCAATTCCGACCCTTCAAGACCAACTGTTAAATTCAGCAAATTATCTTACATTGGGCCGATCGTCATGGGGGTAGGCGGTAAGTCGAACCTACATTTTTGACATGATTGACGTTAAATTAGAAAGTGTCGTAGACAAATTGTTAAATGTAATTTTATTAACTTAATTTAAATTATTTTGCTTTAGGTTTCATCATAGTGGCGACTTGTGTGATGACATTTGAAGCACGTGACAGTGCAGCCAAAGTTGGGCCAGCAATATTAGGTGCGACGAGCAGTTCGTCATCCAATGTATTTCCCCTGGCATGTCGCACTCGTATAAAAAGTATTGATGTTCGAAGTGTAGCAAGTCAAACGCATGGGTCTGCAATGTCGCTGAGTACAGTTCACTTGTTTGATAAGAAGCTTATTATGGACACATTTCGAAAGTTTTCCAGGTACCGGCGACTATAACTTCTTAGGATGAATAAATACAATTTAAATTGTAATGTATACCTTTCCATTATTATTCGTATTTGTTGCTTTTGCAAGTCTTCCCAAGTAGTTTTCTGACCTTATTTATCTTCCATCAATTGATTAATGATAAAACGAACCTAATTTTGACAGGACATTGCGGAGCTCAACCTCTGTCTCATCCTCGCAGGGAGAGCAGCTGCATCGAAGCCCTTCAGCCCCATCCCTTTTGAATGCGACGACGACACCGACCATTTTACCCAATTTGTCCAAATCATCTCGACGTTCCCCATTTTTACCTAAAGGAAGATCTAGGGTCCCAGCAGCATTTAGACAAACAATGTCTGTAGATTGCTCCAGATCTTCACCAGTAGTACCTTTCATGTCCACAAGTCATCTAACTACTTCAACACAAACCATTCCAATTCCAACCAGCGGTTCTTCTAGGCATCATCAACATTCGAGAGGATTCTATCGAAATATATCAACAGCTTCTGAAGGTTATGTGTCCACAGGAGGAGATCGGGCAAGCAGTGGGCCCAGCGGCTTGGCTGGTACATCACGTGTTCCTTCCGACGATAGTGTTTTAAGAAGTGTTCATGCCAGTGTGCATCATCCCAATAATCAGGATATCGTAGAGCTTCATCTTCCAAATGGACTCGTCACACTCAATGTCATGCGATCATTCGGTGGGTCAGGCTCTTCCACATCTTTGCGTACTTTGTCCCCACACCCTAGTTGTTACAGTGACGATTCCTTTGATCGAACGACTGGGCCTGGGACTAACGTGTGTGCCAAAAATGAATCTAGTGCCACTACTCTCTCAAAATCTCCTATTCCACCATCTAAAACACATTTTAGATCTGAAAGTATGTTTTGTGGTCGCCCAGTCCTAATGCGACAGTCTAGGGTGGAATCTGAAGTGATTTATGTACAAGATTCAGACGAAGAGTCCACAATATTGGAAGAAGATTTGGGAACTATTCAAGAATTGGAATAACTAATATTAATATATCAAAGCAGATTAATACTCCCTTCTAATATTATCAAATATTTTTCATTCAACTCTATTTGTTTGTGTCAGAAGAAAAAATACACTACACTACTTTTGCTTAAATCGTAATTTCTTCTTTAGTCTCATTGATCATTTCCAAACTAAAATAACTAAGACTCCATCTCTAGCACCCGATTTTCCAGATAACCAAAACACGCTCTAGGAAGGTCTATTTATATAAGATAAGCTCTGTAATAAATCACCAATCTAAATCCGTCCCTGGAGAATTCTCAGCGAAACCAAAGTGGAAATGGGCAACAGGTGGGGTCGTGCTTTCCTAATAATTTTCAACTAGATATCACCTAAGCATTTATTTTCCAACGATCCTTCCAACCTGATTTATCTAATCTGGCGAATCTGGCCGCTTCCAAAAAGTGCAAACGACGAAAGCATATGGATGATAATATTTTAGTGTTTAAATATTTATTCTTTTCATATGGAATCTTGAAATTCTTACTGATTCCAAGGAGGAATAGCTCTTGTCCTGCTGTATTCATCAATTAAAAAATTCTCTTGAGTTTTTTCTAGCCAACTGGAGTTTGAGGAACTGCCATTGAGAGAAATTAAAAAATAAGTATAAATACAGATTACGCAAGAATTCTTAAAAATATAGACTTTTGCATGAATCTGTGTCAACCTCCTCAATTATCCGAGTTGCCAATAATGGGTTCAAGTTATTGCACTGGCACAACTATGTCTTAACTATAATTTATACATAATCAGATAATACACAAAGCGGACTGATAACACAGCATTATCTTCCACTATACTTCAATTCTGGGTTCTTAGCAGTTGTGACTAACACTGGTAAGGGAGGCGTATCTGTCTTGGCAATTCTGGCTAATTATACTAAATTATTCAGCACAATTCCTTGTATTCTTACATTATACGATTTGTAGGTTAAAAAATAATTATTTATCTTTGTACATACCGACTAATTACATCACGAATCAGTTCTATGGTTCAACTTTTTGATAGCAATGAAATTTATGAAATGGATTTTGAACTACCATTCCATGATTTGGGCGGAAGAGCAAGATGTGCTTGAATCTTGCATGTAATTAACTATAATGTGAAATGCGTGTGAGACCGGTTTGAGAAGATCACTGAGGCGATTGTTAGTTTAGTTAGAAACGGAGAAAAGCATGGAGTGGAGGACCATTTCTTCCAAGTGGGTCTTGGGGAAATATGAGCAAGTCAGCAGTGACCCAAGTGAATTGCAGCAGTCTGGAAAATTTATTTAAATCATACTCTTTGTCCTAACCCAGAAGGGTGGAATTCGTCGAGTATTTCAAGAGAGATTTTACCTTGTTTCAATAATATTTCGCCAAGTAGGTTCCTCCTTCAAAAGGTCCCTAAAATTGTCATTGGAAACTATGATTCCACCAATGGCGGCGGCACATTGTATAACATATCTGAAATAAAAATATAGGCAAAATATAGATGCCAAGTTTCAGCAATCAAATCGAACGTATTGAACAGTTTTACAGTACCTATCATCATAAGATGCAATTCGACGCCCACCATCGAGGTCACGACTAGGAGTAAATCTGACAATTCCTTCATTTTCTAACTCATCCAAAATGTGTGTATCAATCGATTCGCTCAATTTGCTCCGGTACCTGGGAACAAATGCTAGAATTGTCTCATGGCCCAGCCTTTTGAAATATTCCACACAAATCTTGATTCCCCGACAGGAGAAGTGACGATTGTTCCCATGTCTAATTTCAACAAAAATTAAAAGTTATTAGTTTCAATGTATATACGTGCAACTGCACACTTGGCCTTTATCTTATGACATTCAAACCAATTTTTAAGGGAATAACCATTCGAATAAGATCGATTCGATCGATCAAATTTTTATTATAAAGACGTGACACTATTCTCATACTCACCCCATTGCAATATTGCTTCCATCAATTACAATTGGTCTCAATTTCCCTTTTTCTTCAACAATTGGAGGAACAAACATGTTCATACCAAATATTGAAACATGTTGTTCCGTATTTCTTAATACATGATCAGGTTGGGAGGAAGGACCAGGACTAGAAATGTTTGCGACTGGATTCCTTACTACAAAAGACGGTGGTGGTTGTCGAACATTTGGAAGCGGAAATGTGCCTCTATGATCCCCATTAAAGTTTGGATGTCCATATGAGAGAGCTGGAGGTTGACCAAATATTGGTCCAAGAATCCCACTCCCAGATCCAACAAACCTTGGATTTGGGAGTAACTCTGATTGCTCCTTACTATTCCCAGTCTTAGCAAGTGGAATGTAAGGAATCGCGAGAGCCCTAAGTGGTTGTCGTGAGCTTTCCTGATTCTTCCTACCACCACCTCGATTGAAATGCGGAGGTTGCCTTAATGCCGCTGGCTTCTTTTTCTTACTTTTATTATGAAATTCGTGAGCTTCTTGATATTTTCTCTCAGTCCATGTTCTTGCTGCAACGGGGCCAGCAGCCGTAGTATGACTCATTGCTAGTAAACGCTTATGAAGAATAGGGGTTCCCCAAGGGGTTTTGCCAAGGCGCTTCAGGGCTTTTGCCCTAATCCCTTTGGAATCTCTTGGTGTCCCTATAATTGGACTTAGCACATTTCGAAGAAATTTTGGCTTTCCCAGCAGGACAGCATTAGCACCCGAACTCGCATTTTTAATTTTCTTATTCCCTTCAACACCAGTTCCACCATTTCCAGGTGTAAGGTCAATAATAGCTGGGGTGAGTGCACTCTTCCGACGTTTATTTGATTTTCTACTTTTTCGCTTTGCAGATTTAGTCAAAGGAGTGGAAGAGTTCTTCTTGGGTGAAGTTGAAGTACCAAAAGTTGGGGTTTTCTTTTCACCGATGTAGTTCACAGAGATTATTTCGACCTCGTCTTCTTCGCCTTCTGTTTCCACGAGTTCGCCATCCTCAAGGGATAAATCTACAAGAGGAACAGCAGCAGCTTCAGACGATTTTCTCATTACGATTTCTGTAATTTCTTCCAATTCAACTACATTTTCTTCAGGTTTCACAGACTTTGGAGGAGACAATGTTAGTGGGGGAGTGGAAATAGGAGTTTCGTCCGAAGAAGAATCTTCTGAAATGGTAATGACTTCGGAAGATGCACTCACGTTCAAATCCATTCTTCTTCGGGTCGTACGTTTAAGACGAAGGCAAGATCTTCTGAGTCGAGGTTTTGGAATAACAGGAGTTGGAATTGTATTGGATGATGAGAGAATCTTGGGCCTTTTGGGTGATCTGGATTTGGATTTCATTTTGATTGGACTGACCTTGGAAAATGACCAGTCTAGCACACTATTGTTACGACCACTCACGTTATCATGAGCCTCGCTACAATCCGTGATAAAATTCCTTCGGACTTTTCCTTCTGATGATTGGGAAACCCAACTGGCTAGATTTGCCATTGGACAATCACTGAAAAATGATGTTGGGTCTAGGCGGGACAGAAAACACAACTGAAGACAGACGAGAGAAAGAAAAATGAGGAAATCCTTTTCGGACGTGATGGGGTCATTTCTATTGAATTTGCAAAATTCAAAGTTGGTCCTCCACTAACTTTCTCCATCCCACTATGACAATTCCTTCTTCAATGACTTTCTGAAGAAATCGATTTTTTTAAGGTTCAGGTAAAAATTGGATTGAAATTAACGAACAATATTTAGAAATTCAAATTGATATTGCTTAAAGCAATATTAGATTATTTATTATTTATTTACTTTATTATTCTATTCCAACTTCATTTTCAAATATTTCCATACTCCGATCAATACCTAAGCTAGTTCAAAAAAATCAAATACCACATACAGACACACAGTTCACAGTATTTCTCTTGAATTTGAATAAAACTTCATTTATTGATTTTTTTTTCATTTTTGAGCAAAACAACAATCATTTCTCAAGAATAAATTCAAAATGGATGATATCAATTATCAGTCAGACCTGCTGAAGTCATTTTACAACCCTATTGGTATTGTTGTGGAACACTTTCAAATACTCAAAAGTTCCTTTAGTTGCGCTTTGGTATCTTCTGCAGTCTTCACCCTGTGACCAATCGTACGTTCATGCTCAAAGATTTCATGATCATTTTCTCCAGGCAATGTTCTGTCACCGAAGAAATGAATGACCGGAAACTTGGTCAAATACTTGAGGCAGAATGTTTTGTCCCATCCGAAAGGAAACGCATCAAAACTGATTTGCCCACCGAGGGAAAACTTAAGACCCAAATTGGGGAATTCTTCTTCCAGAGCTTTGACAAAATTCTTCCGTACGTCGTGTTTCTGTTAAAATTATAATATTAAATTAGATTTATTCCACATGCAAAATGTTTTCCTTTCATAAGCACCTACATTGTCATAGTCGAAAAATTCTTGCCGTTCTTGCAAAGTACATGACCTCCCGACAGGACAAATGTTAACCATCCCCTTTCTGAATTCAACAAAAGTTCCTCTCTTGCAAGGAAGAGTTAATTTGGACATGTATCCCAAGCAAAAGTTGATGAATTTTTGAAGTTTCTCTTCTCCCATAAAATTATGGATGGATTCCTCTCCAATCAGCTTTCCATTTTCATACGCCACAAGTCCATTCTCGGAAAAAATATAGTCAAAGTCTCTCAAGGCTACAAAAGAAAAATGATAATTGTAAATATACCTGTAGTTACAATAAAAGTCTAGGACTAGACTATTTATTGTAATGATGTATAACTCACCACTCTCTCCACCCATTTGCTCCAGTACTTTATTCAAGTCAGAACCACTGACAAGTCCAACCATTGCTTTTGATTTGACTTCCTTCAATAGAAAATCGTGCATCCATGGCTCAATTACCTGGACAAATTAAAGCCGTTCAATTAATTAATTAGCATTTGATAATAAATTGTTGAACCGGCATAAGTTACGCACCTGGCGAGACTTTGTGAGCGTTCCATCCACATCAAACAAAATTAGTGTATCTTCTCGCTTGGCCATATTTTAAAGATTTCAATTTCAAGAAGGCACTTTGACTGACTTGGCACTGGCACTTGTTTAAAATATGTGAACAATTTCCCCTTACACGTCTCGTTCAGCCGGTGGCCGGGCTGGCTCGGGCTCTATGGTCCGTTCTAGTTTCTATCTAAAACCAACTGACACCGACTGACTATGGTATGCACTAGTAGTGTCAGAGTAATTTTTTCTATCCAGCTTGTTATCTCTTTCCCTTCTTCTATTCTATTCTGTAAGCCAAGAGTTTAGCTGGAGGAAATGAAATACATGTACTGGTAGTAAAATGAACGAATAGAACGGAACGGGTTGGATCTTGGTTTTGGTTCTTGGATGTGGATGTTGTAGAAGTGGATCAATATTCCTCTGTGCAAGTGTCTGTCTGTATCTGCTGCTCTTCTACACTGTTATTCCTATTCCCATAAAGCCTAGCCTAAAAAGAGATTCTCTTTCACTCTAGCTTTTTTCAATTCCAAGTTCCAAGGCTGGCTCTGGCTGGTGGTCAGAGCGAGTAGTCAGTTTTCGGGCCCGGTGAAAGTTCCTTCCCTCCCTGCAAAAATTTTCCCCTGTCTATGTGATCTCTGTCTGTATTTTTACTATAAATCGCTCCAGACGTTTCCAGAGAAAAGAGGAATAATGTGGTCCTGGACTTTTCCTCTTCTTCTTCTGTCTTCCCTTCTTCGTTTGGTAGCGAACGGAAGTTGAGCTGAGCTGGGTGCTGAATATTCAGGTGAGTGAATCCTTTATATTTATATTCTTATTCTATCCTATCCTGCCAACTGATTTGATTATATCTGTCACGGTAATTTCGTCAGGTAATTTTGTGTGACGGATGGTTGAATTGACAGAACGGAACGGACTGACTGACACGTCAACTAAAAGTTTATTCACTGTCCAAGTTGTCTACGTGTATATTAAACTTGTGCAGTGCAAGGCAAATAGAAAAGCGGGAATCCGTAGTAAATACATAGCAGTAGCAGTACGTGTCCATATCCGTAATCTGCATATTTGCTTGCATGTACACCTTGGTGACATAATCACATAAAACAGAAACAGGAGTTTTAATTAGTGTCGGATTTATGGGTGTCAAAATTCTGGAAACAACCAACTGTGCTGATTGTGCCAACATTTTTATTCCACACACGCGCTCTTAAAGATCTTGATCATTTTCGATCTCGTTTTATTCTAGGAATCTTTTGTCATTTTCCCTGATTGGGATGCAAATAATTTTTTATGCATTTTGCTCAGTTGCGTGTCAGCTTCATTCATTATCACATGAAAATCGATGAAGATGAAGATTAATGAAATGGAAAGAGTTGAATTTGTAGTCAATTAAAGTCATGTAGTCGTACTCGTAGGCAATAGGTCCATTTTTGTTAATTTTCACCTGACAGTGAGAGCGAGAACGTATTTCTTGTTCTCCTTTTTAAGACCATTCCAAGGCAACTTCACATAATTCAGTCATTAACAAAAGATCGATAACTTCTGTTCGTCGGAAGTTGATGGAAGGAATTATTGCATGTTTCGATAAAATTCCAACAACAACGGTGGGAATTGACAGGAGCCGCGGCATGATTATTGAGTTTTTTTTTCTCTCAGACGAAAGACGAGTGGGGGGAATCCAATCATTGATTATTCTGAAATTAATTATTCAAGTGCGCCATGAGTGGTTGTCCACAGCGTAGAGCAACACGGCAACCAGCAACAAGAATAATCATTCCAAAATTCCCAAGCGTCTACTAGGCTGGACGCTGGAGGCCAGGCGAACTGCCAACCAGGTGCTGCTAGTTAATGAATATTTACTGAAGGTTTCGATTTTCTCGAAAGTTTGGACAGGTCTAACCAACTAGGTTGTATGGCTTAATTTCCCTCAACTTATAACTTTGCGTATCCGAAATGACTATAGTTCTTGTTTCTTGTGTTTTTTTCATTTTATGTCGAACACATGTAAAAGCTTTTACAAAATATTTTCCTAGTGGAAGTCTTGCCCATGAGCTTATTTTTAGATTTGACAAGTCGCCTTTGCAAAATATTTGCTAAACGCAAAGCTGACTCTCGTAAAATTTTATAACCCGTTTCGTCTGAGAGGTGTCAGGTTTAAGTTTACGACTCCAGTACAAAATTAATACAAAAAGGGCAAAGATAGCACTCAAACAATAAAAAGTGCAATTCATTAAGACGCTTTTTATAGTTGGCATGTCTCGTCCCTTTATGTGACATCCTGCATAAGTAAAAAGTCCAGAGAGAGTTTTCTTGGTATCGGGAGTTGGCAGACTTGTGTAGCAAAATTTTCCTTCAGTTGGAAAGCTCGAAGGGAAACACACTGGCGGATTTTAATCCTGGCTAGATTCATTAGATTCAACCTGAGTGGTAAAACAATCGAAGCGCTCCTTTTGTTCTTTTCTTCTTCATTCGAGTAAACCACTCTAATCCCTTGGGAAAGATAAACCCATCGCAAAATATCAGGGTCAGGTTCTCTCATGTTTTGTCGTAATTCCTTTTCAAATATTTTATCAGCTCTGTGTCCACCCCTTCGGAAGCAATTACACAAATAGTTGTGCCTGATTAACATCAAATAAACAGTTTTTCTTCGGTCGGTGAGCACGGGCAAGTTCCAGTGACAAAATTAGTGGACAACAGTTCGATTCAACGTGTGGGGAACTTCCATGAGAAATATTAGTCAGTAAATATTCCAGAATTTCAAATGCATTTTCCTTCACAGCTTGATAAATTGCGTCAACTCTAAGTAAGCCGTACATAGAAAAAATTAGAACAGAAGATTCTGAAATTATGTTAAGGTTTTGATTGTACTCACCCGTAAAAATTAATATCCATTCACATCAGCCCCATTCTCCAGTAATATCTTAACGATTTCAAACTTTTTGAAGCGAACTGCGGTCATTAGGGGTGGCTCATTACGGCCATCCTCCTTCGATTTTAGATTAGGATTGGCTCGATGGTTCAATAATATTTTGACTACGTCGGCATGATTTTGCTTAATAGCTGTGCAGAGTAAACTCTCACCACGAAATAGAAGGTTAGCATTCACGCCTTCTCCAGAAAGGAGCCATTTTTGCGTGAAACAAATGTCGCCTCTGTGCACAGCCATATGAACGTCCCAATTTTTCATAGCGCTGCCCATGATAATGTGGTAATCGCACTTTAATATGTATGAGAAAATTTTGTACTAAGCTAGGATTCATGTATATCCCAGAAATATTGTTCAATTTGGTTACCGCCGGTGAATTGTGAAACTGATTTGGTGTGGCATGTGGCAAGCACTTTCCGAATGAGTCACTTAGCCGATCTGTCATTTACGCTCTGCTTCTCTTCTTCCAAAGGAAGGTTTTTCAGCTTATCTTTTTCTTGTAATTCTCCATTCTCTATTTATAGTTCGTCGATCCTCGCAGATGGGTGAAATCCTGACAGAGGAGTCTGCCAGAAGTTGAGAAGTCATGGCTGTTTTCACACACTAATGTCAATATTTTTCTTGAGCCTTTTGAATTCCTGCGTAAGAGCAAGGGATTAGCCACGTTTTGGGATGAGTAAGTAGATTTATAATTATATTTTAATATAATACGTTTTTAATAATTTTTTGTTATATTGACAGATACGAATCACCATCATCCGGGAGTGGCCGTTGGTCCGCTACCGATACGGATGGTGCCAGGTCATGGACCAGGTTAGTTAATTTAACAAAGTGAGGGATCAGCTTCTTGCTCAGCAATCGTAATTGAAAATTGATTTTTGGAATTTAATCACAGGTCCACCAATGGGAATTCGTATTGGCATGCCGTTGATGCCCACATCTCAAGTCCAACTCCCCCAAATGGTTCATCAACCTCAACGTCAGAATCCGTCAAACTGCCAAATTCAAAATAAGATAGTTTCACCAGATTCTTCCGATGATGGCATGGAGAAATGTATGAGGCTAAATCGAAGATGTCAGTCGCCAACCTCATCACGACATTCAGCTTCTCCTGGCCAGCCGAATTCTATGCCATGGGGAACTCCTATTCTACAGCCGATAAATGGAATGGGCTATCCTGTAATGGGAATGGGGATGATAGGAGATCCCAATTTACTCTACGGGATAAATCTCATCAGTGCCCCCGCACCAAATAATCCTCATGGGATTCCACATGGTGTTCCTCCTGAGCCGCCTCCCGTACAACATGCCATCCCTCAAAATGGAAATTTACCGCCTTCCACGATCTCAACAAACACACAAGCTTCTATTACTGGAAATTTAAATGGGGCTGCTTCCGGATTAAGAGCTCCAGGGCCAGTAGGGCCAACCATTACGCCACAGCCACAGCAACAATCGAAAGAAATCATTCATTGTAAATCCTGTACACTTTTTCCACCCAATCCCTCCGCCCCACCTCCAACGACACGAGAAAAACCACCTGGTTGCCGCACAGTTTTTGTAGGTGGATTACCTGAAAATGCATCGGATGACATTGCTCGTGAAATTTTTGAAAGATGTGGTGAAATTACAACGATTCGAATGAGCAAAAAGAATTTTTGTCACATTAGATTTGAATTGGAATCTTTTGTGGAAAATGCAATTTATTTATCTGGCTATCGTGTGAGAATTGGGAGTAATTCCGATGCACCCAATATCGGACGATTACATGTGGATTATGCGCAGGCGCGTGATGATTTGTATGAATGGGAATGTCGACAAAGACAGCTCCTTCGGGAACAAAGACATCGTGAAAGACTTGAGCAAGAAAGACTCCTTCCTCCTAGTCCTCCACCTGTAGTCCATTACTCCGAACACGAAGCTTTGAACTTATCTGAAAGACTGAAAGGTAATTTTGGTAATTAAAACTTTATTTTGTAAAATGTAACTAAATTTACTTTTTTTTCAGTTGACGAAACGTATATGAAGGGAATCCAAGTCCTGATAACTTGGTTGGACAGGGGAGACTGTACCAAAAGGAATGCCAATGCGTTTTATTCAATGATTCAATCAACGAATTCTCATGTGAGAAGATTGCTCACAGAAAAATCCCAGTATGAAGAAGAATTGCAAAGAATGAAGGAATTAACTATGCAAAGGATGCAGGGACTTTTAATGCAATGTAATTTGAGAAAATATAACAAGAAATCAATTACCACATTTGTGCTGATAATGTCTTTTCTTTAAATTAGTCAGCCAAATTGAAAAAGTATTTCTGGCATCTTGCCACAAGAAAGTGTGGGATCACTTTACAAAAGCCCAAAGGAAAAATATTGAAACCTGGAAGAAACAAGCAGCTGTGAGTCCAACATTCGTTTACATTCATAAACTATTACTATTACTGTGCCTTCCCTTGATATTTACACATTGTTATATTTCAGCAGGATATTAAGAATATGCAGCTGGAAGAAGTATTAAACGATAGGACTGATGAGGAAATGGATTTGTCGGACTCAGAATCTGGTGGTAGTGAAAATGGAAATAATTCTTGTTCCAGAGCAAAGAAGAGTAGATTGGACGATGAGAAAACGGTCAACCAATTGAAAGTAATTTTCCATATATTTTATTCAAGGAGTTAATTTGATGTTGCTAAGAAGAATATTTCTTTCTAATTGCAGGAGGAGAATGACGCCCTGCGATGTCAGCTTGAGGCTTTCAAAAATGAAGTCGATTTGATCAAGGCTGATTTGAAAACGGATTTGGAGGAGAAGGATCGCCAAATTCTTGCTCTTCAGGTAGTTATTATCAGTTCCTATAGTTAGTAGTGGTTCTGTAGTGAGTGAGTTCTGGTAGTTAGTAGTTTCTTTAGTTCATTAAGTTTAGTTTTAGTGACATTTTAATCAATTTTTGTTTTATTATTCATATTCACAGCAACTGGCCGAACTCAATCGGGTGGCGTCAAATGGAAGTGTGATGTCTTCCTCATCCCCAACACAATCCGATTCAGAACCTAGGCTTGTTCCAGCCTATACCAGAACCATAAGCCATGAACGAATCAACGGGATTCTGGAAAAATGTGACAGCAGTACTCAACAAATAATTCCAGCTGAAAGAGAAGCAGAGCAACCGCAACAAGCTCTTTTACAAATCTCTGAAAAGGAAGCTCGACTCATTGGAATAATTTCAAATTTCCTTCATGTTCATCCATTTGGTGCTAGCTTGGATTACATTTGGTCATATGCACAAAAAGTTGTACCATCTGTTCGTCCGAATCAGATTGAGAACTTAATTTGTAGACTCCCATTCTTATTCCGAGAAGAATTATCTGGGATTGGAGCCACATTTGAGAGGAAATGGGTATTTGTAGGATTTCAAGGCAGCACAAGGCCTGGATAAGCCGATTAAATTTATTCTATGATTGTTAATTGTTATTTTTGTCAGCGCACGCTTCTCTTCTTCGCAACTATGATAGATGTAATATTTCCTCGCCATTTGCACCTCGACTGAGAGAATAGCTTTTTAAATATTCTATTACTTCATCTTTCATTCAGCCAAAGTCGAGGTGTGAACGAATTAGCACTTCGTTTAACTTGACTAATTGCCTGTCTAATTGAGGAATGCTTTATTGTGTAAACCCACGCCTGGGTTAATCGAGTGATAAAATTGCCACATAATTGTGGCAAAATCTATAATTGCGTTCGGTCTTGAAACGATAAATCCTTTCATCTACAAATAGCTAATAATTTGGTTAGGAAATCCTAATTTCACAATGCCTATTTAGTTGCAGTTTCAAAGCAATTAATTCGCTTCATCCCAGCAGTGTTAAATTATTTATTTTGGAAAAGTTATTCAACCATGATACTCTAAAGGTCTCGCTTTCAGCATTTGAGTTGTGCTTTCATTCACTTAATTTTTATAAAACGAATTCATGCCCGTCCTACGAGCCAACAATCATTGCAGTCACACACAGCTGAATCTGTATGGGAAATTACGTATTAGTGACAACGATGAATACTTAATACATACAAAAGCACTTATGCAAAAATGTGCCATACACGATCAAAATTAGCGTAAAAAGGGTCAATAGATAAGAGATAACAAGACGTACAGAGTGCTCTAGATATTTAAGTCGTTCGTTAGTGTTGAAATAAATTTCAAGTAATCTATATTGCTCTTTAGCTGAATTAACCATTCAACGTTTTTTTACTGTTTATTCTTCTAGAAAGGAAGAAGTACACGACTAGTACTTAAATTTAATTGTTGCTAGGTTTGATTGCGGATTAGAATTCTTGTAAAGAGACCTGAGTTTGTAGTGCGATATTAAATTATCGGAACACTCTAATAGTCTGATTAGCCAACAGGGTACAAAATAATGCAAAACTAAATTACAGCTAGTCATGTATACTATCTAATGTATGCAGCAAGTTAACTAGTTAAAAAAATCGGGCTATCACTTGAGTGGCCTGAAATGATGTTATGAAGGAACTATTAAAAAATTCATAGTTGCACGTTGAAATTTTTTCTGTGTGTTTTGTTCTATTGATTTAAACTAATTATTCCTGTCATATACTACAGAAGGATTGGGTGACTTAGATTTTAATTATAACGACTGTGTAGGAAATGAGGTAATTGATGTAATGAAAAACACAGTCATAATCAATGCTGTAAATTCCACCCGATGACATTCGGAGTTGTCTTATTGAGGTCATTTCCCTTCTCTCCACTTTTGCCAGAGTTATTGTGAGTGGTAAAAGTAAATTTGATAAATTCCTTGAGTTTCTTTGAACTTACTTGAAGTCCAGCCAATGGAATCAGGAGGTGGACAATCCGACCTAGCATTGCTAAACAATTTGCGAGACAAAATATAAGGACAGCAGCAGAGCCAGAATTATTGATGATGCCATAGACAAGGAGTAAAATTGTGAAGGATGCTAAAGCCAATGTGAATTACCAACCCATTAGCAAAAGCGTGGTTCATGTGCAACATAATCAAATGAAAAGATTTGCAAACTTTGACCATGGTTCCAGGAGAAATGCCCGGTTTGCACAATGCATCCAAGTATAGGGCCAAATGAGTCGATATTGTTCCGATTTGCAAATCCAATGCAAACATATTACCCCAAGCACATGGGAGCAAATAAATATCTGGGATAGCAAGAGTTATCCAGAGGATGAGTAGAATCCAATAATTTTCTGGAGTGTCCAATTCCGTCGGAACGAGGGAATATAAGAACGGTGGAAATCGCGGTTGCCAATAGAAGAGCGGTGTTATGATGAGGAACGCTGCACCCCATGCAAAAGTTCCAAATCGTGTTTGAATCAGACGAAGTTTCATCCAGTTCTTCATTTCTTTCTCAGCTCGACTTTTCATAAGTACTGGAAGAAACAACAATGTTTTAAAGAAATTCAATTTCTGTCGTATGAAAAATTACCAGACAAGTCCCTTTCCAAGCGGATCCACATTGTGAATAGATTTGAGATTTGTTTTCCGTACAAAAGTTGATTGTGGGAAATTGCACAGAACATAATGCAACCAAAAAGCCATAAAAATTGTAAAACAAGATCTGTTTGAACAAGATTCCAATCTTCTTTGGAAGAAATATTGCAACTCAATATAACCCCCTGTTTAATAGCCGTGAAAATTGAAAAGTAAACGTTTGCATTGTACAGAAACTTGGATCGCTTATCTTCGATTGATTTAACTTTTAATTCTTTTTTGTCAATTTTATAAGGAATAATATAGATTCCACTCATTGCTTTGAAGATTCTTTCATAAACCTCCAAAGTGGCCATGTTTGGCTTTGAAAATTGAACAATAACTGAGACAATGAAACTCCTGATTGTACCATTTATACTCCAGAACTGAAGAATAAATTAGTCGCTGAAATAATTCGCCTTTGTGCCACATGTGTGAGAGGTGAGAAATTATGTTCCTTGAAACCGAGGCGGTGAAAGATTGTTATAGGATAAGTTGGCAAATTAACAACATTTAGCCTCAATTAACACTAATTTATCTTATATTCTTATAGATAGGTATTTTGTTAATTGTGCAATGTTCACGTTAACAATTTGAGCGTCAGTACTTTCTCCTCTGAACTTCATTTCACGGCAATCGAACAAATAATTCGGAAAGTTAGCATTTTCAGCAAATTAACTTGGATTGAGAATTGCGTTTCAAGAACGTAAAATTCCTGTCAAGTAACTAATACCCGGAATTAATAGTTTCAGGGCTAAAACAGGTTATCTCCAATATTATCATCTGTCCACTACCTATAATTTCAAGTCAACCTATTTTTTGAGATACGAACAATACAAGACGTCAGAG
>WJEZ01000747.1:0-23506 GCA_009869925.1 Thalassaphorura encarpata
CCCCTGGTGGGGATGAATCCATTTTCATTTTCATCGAACCATTCCGTTTGTTTATGCCATGCGAATTCCTTTTCTACTCCTTTGCATATTCCACAGGCAGGGTGATGAGAGTGAATCATCAAATTATCCATTCTCCCAAATACAAATCTAATCGTTTTAACTCGATTTAATTGTGCAATTGCTTTTTCTACCTTTTCATACTTTGGATTATTTTTCCCACGAACTTTGAGATCAAAATATAAACTGAATGTCTTGGAAGGGTTTGCCTCATTTCTTTGCAAAGCAATTGCCTTCAAATTTGGACAGTTGTGTCCAATTGCTAACAAATCAGATTTTTTGATACATCCAACAGAAAGGGCAAGGGTTTGAATACTTGGAGGAATATTTTGAGCAAGGCCAGTCACACAAGTGAAATTATGAAGATTCAAATTCTTCAGTTTTACACATGCTTTTAAATAAATCGTGTTGAGTTCGTAAGATGGATTTTTGACATTGTTGTCCATTTCAGACTGTGCATTAATTTCTACATCAATAATTGAGCCAGAACTGCAACGAATAGCTTCGAGTACAGTTTCCAAATGAACTCCTCGCATCCGGATTTTCTTGAGCTGAACTTGATATCCAATAACGAGGAGTCCAAGGATCCATCTTAGGGAATTTGCGTTCCTACATATTCGTAAGTCATGCAATTGAACTTTGTCAATATCTGGAGGAGTTGAGATGGTCTTTGGATCGTTCAATCTTCCACTTTGTCTGCACTGAGGAGGCAAGGGTGGATGATAAAGTTCTAAACGCTTGATCGTATTATAATGTCTTCCAAGGAATTCAAAAACATTCGAGTAGTGATCCATGATAGAAGTCCTTTTGACATTGATGTATTTTATAATCAGGTGATTCAATTTTGGAACATTCATTTTCATCAAAATGTTCAATTGATCCATTTCCTCTTCGTTGGCGATGATCTGGAAACACAAGGGAAGAAATTGAATTCTATTCGCCAAAAAAGTAGACAAAAACTTACAGACAAAACGCATAAATTTTGAAATTTCCATTTATGAGACTTCGACCAATATTTCGTGATTGTTTTTAAAATTTGTAAGAGACCACTCGTTGAAAAATATGACACGAGTGGTAATTCCACAAGCCAAAGCAGTTGCAATGTTAATAGGTTGAATTGTGGGACCATATCCGGGTAAAAAATGGTTACTCAAATCACGCCCTGGGCGTTTTCCTCTGGGATCCTTACTAAAAGTTGAATCTGCACATTCCAGAACAAGAACATTGATGGTTGATGCGACGAAGGGAAGTGCATCCAACATGGACATATCAGTTTCATTCGCATTGCTCACAGCCACAAAAGACAAGTTTAAAACTCTACTCTTCTGAATCCACGAATAACTATCACCCGTGAGCCAAATATCCAAAAACTAGATACTTTTCTGTCTCTTTTGATAATGCCTTGGAGGTTAGGCGCATGTTTTTCTTATCTTCAAGTTCCAAGTATGGCATTAAGAATTTTGTTGCCTAATGAGTGGGAAAATAAATAAATTAGACGAAGGAAATATTTTCAAACTATTGAGACTTGTGACTTCATACATCAATAGAAAAATTTGAAGTATCAGCAGGACCACTTTTTCTTTTTACAGGTTTCGGGTCCAAGGGTTCGAGGTTGGGTTTGGGCGATATATTGTCCCCTGACTCTAAAATTGGAGATGTGACAATTTCATGATTTAATTTCGGGTTGAACTGGAGGAGCCATTTCTGTACTACTGTCGATGTTTGTATTTGTGGCAATGGTAATCAGTGGAAGTACTTCTTTGTCTTTTTCATTTTCGCTTTCAGGTTTCGATTTCGATTTCAAGATTCGATCAGCTTTTGAAGCTGAAACCGGTGGTGCAATTTCTGGCTTGCCCTTAGCGACTGCATTGAGTGCCTTACAAAGCATTGGCTCTCTGATAAAAATAGTTCCACCATTCATAAAACAAGTGATCCTTGATTTGATCTCTTTCTCCATCCATTTGTAAGCCCTCGGAGGAAGTTGTTTTACTATTAAATCTCTAAGCTTCGGATGAAACATCCCAATCCGGAGTTTATTCTTCTTCATAGTATTATTGGAAGGAATTCCTAAAGAAAACGAAAATAACGATGAAGAATTTGAAACTAATCCTTTGCTTATTTTAGCAAACATACTTATTCTCCCAGATTCCTTAATTATAATTTCTTTTATATTTCCTTCTTCAAGACCAGGGAGATGTATGATGATAATTGCATCGTTCTTGAATTTATTTTATAACATACTTATTCTCCCAGATTCCTTAATTATAATTTCTTTTATATTTCCTTCTTCAAGACCAGGGAGATGTATGATGATAATTGCATCGTTCTTGAATTTATTTTCAATCGAAATTAGCTCACTTTCTGTAGTAATCGGAGCATAATCATTATTAGAGTAGCAGCAAACAAAGGAAAAGAAATAAAGGCTTTTGGGCAAACAATCAACATTTTTTAGCCTATAATCTCCCGTCATAAAGCATTTGAGCACTTGACAATCTTCCAAGCAACTACAATCAAATTCTGCTGGTTCTCCTGGACCTAAATGACCAGGGTAGTCTCGGATATCCAAAGTTTTCAGTGTCTTGGAATTTTTTCGCACAGCATCCATTATATCCGGGACAGGGACACCAAGAAAACTTATGATTTTTAAGGAGTTAAAAGAATGCAACAATTCAAGTTCCAATCTTCTATCTATCCCAATTTCTGGTTTCATTTCTAAGCGAAACTCTGACACTGTGCAATGGACCGGAGCTCGAATTTTTGGTACGATGGTAAATGTAGTATCCAATGGTGCAGCCATTCTGTAACTAGTCGTGGACAAAGCATTTCTAAGGTGAAGGACACGAAGTGTCTTCATAACTTTGTCCAGAAATTTATACAAGGCCAAACAAATTTCTGGGGGAAACTTGTCGACGGGAATCTTGAATTGAAAGATACAAGTTTCCAAATTAGGCAAATCTTTGGATAGAATTCCATGAAATAATGGCTTAAAATCCTCAGGAGTGACTGAAGCCTGAAAGTTAAAATAATATTTATGAAATACCCCCAAAAATTAATTGACAGATTAAAAATTACAGCTAAAATTTCCATATTTTCAATCCTAGCTTGAGAAAATGGATTTTGTTCTGGTTTATCAAAATCCAAACAATTAAAAGCACTGAGAGAAGCCGTGTTGAAAAAATAAGTTGTAGCAGCTACACAATTTTCCAAAAGCCAAATAATATTTTCTTTTGAGATTGTGGGTTTGTCATTGTGCCAAATATCTATGTTAAGGATTTCCCCAGTTGCCAATATACGTCCTAGAGGGGATTTGAGTTTTACATTCAGACGGAATTCACTTGCAATGTCAAGCATGAGTTGATTCACGCTGTCGCAGCTAGGAAAAAATTCTTTGGAGAGTGGTGTCTTCAAGTCGTAAACGATTAAAATGTCAATCCCTTCAGTAGAAATTTTTCCTGACGACGTAGTACCTCGGATAATTTTGTCAGTAAGCTCTGTACAAAATCCTACCTCAGCCATGAAAACAGAATTCCAACGCTTGCAAACTCCTCGAAGTCTTGCGAATTGGTTTGGGTACATAAAGTTGAAAATTCTGCGGAGAGTCTGTTGGAAAATGAAATTTAAAACCAAACATAGAAAAATGAAATCTTGAAATCATAAACCTTCTTATCCAAATCAGCAAAATAATCCCGTGGCTCGTCAACAACGGTCGCCATTTCCTTCAATTTATTTTTACTGATGATAATTATTATTTCTTTCGAATCCTGGTTGATTTCGTTTCTTAGTTTCATAAAACAAAAGAGTTGGATGTGATCAGAATGAAAACAGGAATTTCACCTGGTTTTGGGTTAACAAGTATATTTCAGATGAAAATTTATTGACAGAAAGTATCCGATAAGTAAACTTTTCTTGTAGTCATGAATACTATACCGTTTTGTAGACTTCTAGACTTGAAAAAAAATTTCTGGTCAGCAGTAATAAGAGTGGCATCCCAAGCAGAAGAACGTTTAGAATAAAATGCATATCAATTTTTATTATTTATTGTTTACAGTAAAATGGCAATAACATTGCAAATGATTTTACTTCTTGAAGTATTTCAACTCAAAATTACACCATTGTATTAGATTATTGTGTAATTTGGGCCATGGTGCCTTCCTCTACAACTTGGTAAATCTTCTAGTCGTGAAGAAAAGGTATACCTTACGAAATATCGAAATGTAAAGTTGTTTTAATTTGGTGAATAAGAAGTTTGAAAAAATTAGTCAATGTTAAGCCTTAGGTCCGGATCTCCAAAAAACTTTCTTGATTGATAACATTTCGAAATAAACAAGCCAGACAAGATTTAACTAAAATATACCTAAGTAAAATTAAAATTCAAGTATCTATTTAACAATAGTGACATATTCTACTCATCACCAACGGACATTTCATTTCCTGATCTAGGAGAAGGCGTTGGAGAAAGTGTGTCTTGGTCATCGTCTTGATCACCCTCATCAATCTCACCATCCTCTTCACGTTCTTCCTCATATTCCATTTCACCTTCTTCCTCATCTTCGCCTTCACCTTCAGCTTCGACATTTTCTTCGTCCTCGGCTTCAGCGATTTCTTCACCTTCGTCTTCAGCGATTCCGTCACCCTCGTCTTCAACGTTTTCTTCACCCTCTCCTTCAGGTGTTAAAACATTGTCATCTCCAGGTGTCGAAACGTTTACATCCCCAGGTGTTAAAACGTTATCATCTCCAATTTCCTCATTCCCACCCTCCGATTCTGTTTCTTTATCTCCACTCTCAGTCTCAGGAGTCTTTTTCATTTCGTCATTCAAATTTTCTTCACCTGCGCAGCATAAGTCAAAATAACAATCCCATTAGAATTCATTACTACTTTAAGTCCTACTCCTATTCCATAGTGGAATTAATTTATGCAGTGACCTTCATGTTCATTCCCATTCACAGTGCATGAACGGGTCTTCAATAAGGGCAAATTTTTTCTTTAGTGGCAAATGACCAATTGCATCTTCAAATTTAGAGACAGCTTCCGCAAAAACTGGGATGAGGGGTTGATCAGGTTGGAGGAAAAATAATGATTTTATGCTCTGGTAAATCGTGTTCACTTTGAGACGAATCAAACCAATCTGACGTTTGAGTGCAACCTGAAAAATCATTCAATACATTGTTATTGTGGATAATTCATCAAGAACTTGAGAAATTAAATGACATTACTGAAATTACCTTCTCTGCATCTGTGTAATCCCACTCATCCACATTCCCAACGTAGCGCCTCAACTAGAATAAAAATATATGAAAATATTTTTGTCAGTTATAAGAAAAGTTGATTTAATTACCTTGCTAAGCATTATTACAACTTCTGGATGTTTCTTGAGTGCCAATGAGTTGAGTTCATGAGCTGCGAGACGATCAAGTAAATCCATAGCTTTCTCTGGGTCACAGCCCATTTGATTGAGATAGCGGACTAGCTCACCCATGATCTCAATCATTTCTCCCTCTACTCTCAATTGTCTGAAAAATAGAATAATATTCACCTTTAGCCTGAGCCTAATAATTCCTAATTAAATGCGAAAGCAAGGTATGTAGAAATTTTCAACTTTTAATTAACTTACTTCATTCTCAAGATTCGACTTTCTCTAGACTTTACAGAATTACGACTTCTGAGCTCTTCATCCTTTGTATCTACTGATCTTGCAAGTTGGGCCATAAAATTAGTAGCAGAAAATTCATGTTTTTCAAGTTCGGTCCTTGCTTTGAGAGCATTTCTCGCCGTAGCTAAATCCCATTCTATTCTGTAGTCTTCCGTCTATAAAAAGAGATAAAGAAATAAAAATCAATACGAAATAAATATTAGTCTAGTCTGACTTTTGTATATTTTTCTTTACATGGGTTTCGTCTGGGCGATCTTCGCCATAAATTAATTCCACATCCATGCCATTTGCTGCATGAACAGTTTCCCTTTGGGGACCAACGTCTCCTGAAATAAAATGAATTTAATCAATTTTACCTACCGATATGATTCTGAAAAATTGTCTGCCATACCTTGTTCGTCTTCACTACTTTCCAGTTCTTCCTCCCCTTCTCCTTCGTCTTCCCCTTCTGCATATTCTACTGATCCTGGCTCTCCATTTTCAGACCATTGCCCTTCTTCTGGGGACATAGCGTTGCTGTTGTTTTCTTTATCTTCAGCTAATCCTAGCTCATCCTCCTCTTCCTGACCACCCTCTCCATCTCCTGCTTCGGCAGATTGTTGAGTTTTTACAGCTTGACCTGATTTTTGGCCCCCTCTAGGCAGCCGAGTCGATCTCGATGACGTCGCAGGAGAGGCAGTCACAGGGAGGCTGACCACTGCGTCAGAACCAGAACTACTAAGTCGAGCGCTTGTTCTTCCTCTCGTTGCGACTAATTTAGGTTTTTCTACAGGAGTCTTGGTAGAATTCCCCTAATAAGTATAAAAAATATTAAAGATCATAAAATTGTAGAAAATAATTCTCTGATTCTGCAGCGTGAGTGTGATCTACCTTTCCTGCCGGTACATTTGTGGCTGGAACAGATGTCGGTGGAGGAGTTGCTGCTGCTGCGATGGAAGTCCTCCTCCTCGCTCTCTTGGCAGCAGGTGGACCATCTCCAGGGGTAGCACTCTCATCCCCAGATTTCTCTCTAGATCTTCCTTTCTTTTCTTCTGCCGCTGATTTTGGCAATTCATCATCTGCAAATCTTTTTGGTTTAATTTTACGTCCACTTCTACTCACAATTGGTTCCTGGACTGGGACTGAAATTGGAGTACTTGTTCCTCCCGAAGTAGATGCAGCTGCTGCAGCAGCATCCTTCTTGGAAATACTTTTACTCCCACGACGAGATTGTTTTGGAGTCTGCTCAGACATAAAAAATTATTAAAATGAAACATTTTTTCTTGTTAAGGGAAATGAGTTTTAATACCTCAGCAGAATCTAATTTTTGAGCACTTGTCACAGAAACAGGGGCGACTTTAAGAGGTGGAGCTGCTGTTGGAGTTCCTTTAGTAATTGAGGATCCGCTAACCCCTGGTGCTGGGGTCATTCTTGGTGGAGCTGGTGTCATTTTTGGCATTGGAGGAGCTGGGGTCAAGGCAGGTGGTTTACTGATCTCTCGCTTCAGAACTGGAGGTTGAGGCGGTCCTTCGTCAATTAAAAGTTCCCCCTCAGTATCGTCAGTGTCCTGCTATAAAAATTAAATTGACAAGTTATAATTATTTCCAAAACTAAGAGAATATTCGATTTTTACCTCTTCAGCATCACCCTCGGAAGGTGTAGATTGAATTTCTGAAGTATTGGGCTTTGACTCTGACAAAGGTTGTCCTTGTTCATTAAATCCAACATTGTCTTCAATTTCTTGCATAGCTTCCTTGAACCTATTTTTCTTAAGCTTCCCATATTTGATGATGTTACCCTCATTGTAGTCATAAATCTGTTCCACCTTTATACTGGCCCTGGATAAACATGAAGTTATTTAAAATTTAACGTAAAATCAATGCACTAAGCAGTGCTTAGTGCTTAGTAAGCACACATAAACAGAAAACTTGAATTTGTCAAATATATGTTTGGAGAAATCGCACAAGACCTCTAGACTCACGTTAAAGTCTTGTCGGCAACCTCCAACTTTAAAAGTTGATGTATGGGCAAATTACGTGTACAAACAAAGAATTGACAAATTTATTGTACTTTAATTTGACAAATCTTTGTAGCCCATTCGTTAAAACTACGAAAATTATAACTACAACTTGATTTTCTAAGAATTCAAGGTCAAACTCTAAATTCTAAAACTAATTGTTGATTTGTCTGACTTACTCTTCGTATGTTCCATAAAAATAGATTCTGTACGTCTCTGCCTTACTAGCAACTCTTTCTATCACCTGTAAAAGAACAATTAGTACTATGTAGAAATCCAATCACTTACAAAATCTTAATCATTAAAGCAATTAAAAAGTACGGATTACCCTTGCCGGCCAAGGCGGATAACCTTTTAATTTTGCAAACACACGATCTCCTGGCGTATATCGATCAGTCATTATGTTCAAAGTAGTGGAAATCAAAACAATTAATATAAATTATACAACGAGTAATCGGTTAATCCGGTTCCAAATACAAAAACTCCGTATCCGTAGTCCCAGACTCTTTTTAGTTTTGGGCGGCAATGGTAATGGATATGCTGAGCGGCCAAGTTTTTATGCCCTATGCTAATGCTTTTCTCATTGATGCCAATTATGGCAAAAAAAAATTTGTCTCATTGTTGTGAAATTGACCAAAATACGTAAGTTGTTATAGAATAAAAAATATTGTCAAATAAGTGCCCAACTCCAATTTGCTTTTATTACTAGATAAAATCATAAAATAAATATATTATTGGCAAATTCATCAAGTTTCCTTCTGTGCCAATGCAATCTGTAAATGCTAAAATGCCGCAGCCCTCGCCGCAAACTTGTTGACTGGTAGAAAATAAATCGTACTTCTTCGTTTTGTTTTGGTCGGTTGTGTCTTTCTGAAATTAACCAATGGATTATCATCTTTATCAGTCACTTGACGAAATATTTCCATTTGAGCATGAGATACTGGCATTCTTTGAGTGAAAACACTCCAAATCACTTGTTCTGTACAAGGAGGATAAGTTAGGGAACCTAAATATCGAAACACTCCCCAATTATTAGGAAAAATTGCACTTAGATTCATAGTTTTCGCCATTACTTCAGCTTCGCCGCCATAAGCATAAATATTTGGTAAATGATCAATGACAGGTTTGAGGAGCCGATTGTCTGCAAATTTCATGGCAAATATTAAACTAATGATCCCAAGTTTCTGTCCACGAAGTTGTTTATGATGAAATTGAAGTTCCAGGGGGTAATGCTTTCCTATAGTAGAAGAGGAAGTGTAATTAAGATTTAGTTCATATAATGCAGATGATTTTTACCTTTAATCGAATGCTCTGACCCAGAATTAGCATCCTTCCCCCAGTGGAACTCTGCATGAGTGAAAACATATCTTCCCCTGAACCCTGCGCCATCAATTTCTAACCTTGCAGCAGGACCCCCTGGATTTAATTCCATTCTCACAGTATTCCCTGTATTCTTGAGCTGGAATGAGTTGAACAAAAAATAGTCTTTGCTAAACAACAACTTTCTCCCTTTGACTGCCCTTGTTGTATTTTTTGGAATAATATTAATCGGTGATTGCATGGTTCCAATATGTAGATTTGCACAATCCTTTCCAATTTGCAGGTCCACATTCTTCACCATCTGTGTAGCACCATTCTTCTTCATCCTCCTCCTGTCCAGAGCTAAGGTCGAGGCCAAGGGTCAAGAAAATTAAAAAGAAAATCAAAATCCACAAGTCAATCTTCATTCTCTAGCTCAGTTCTAGTCTGGAGTCTGGACTCTGAAGGATCACATAATTTGACCGGCAGAATAAAACTGAACTGAAACGAACTTGCTTAGCTACTAAATTCATCTGGTTTGCTTTGACATTTTGTCATATCACATTCTACCAGCATGTATGCCTTGAAAAATAGGACAACGGACAAAATGACGAATTAAGAATTGGTCACGCTAACTGATAAAATCGAAATTGAACTGAACAGACTGAACTGCCTTCGCGTGTCTTGGTTAGATTTGAATGAATTGGCGTCCATCAATACTTTATTTGTCATTCGTACAGGCCGTGCAGCCAAAAATGACCTTTAACTCCGTTCAAAGGACTCTGATCATTAGTATATTTTTCAGCACGCATTTTCAAATTTGTTTCTTTCAAACTTTGTTATTTACTATTTCGAGGGCCTCACATTAAACATTGTAAATTAAATTATGAACATTTATTAATCTTTATTCTTCTAAAATGCTTCCGCTTTCATTTTATTCTTGTTAACGGGCATCCAGTAAACAGTGTCCCTTCCTTTAGTTTTCAATTGCTTAATATTTCTAAAATTTCTCAGGATAGGTTTATCATTTCCATCAAGGATTTTCCGAAATGCTGCAACTTGAGCTCTTGACACTGGCATCCTTTGTGTGAAAACACTCCAGAGAATTTCTTCTGTGCATGGAGGAGTCGTTAAAGACCCAGAGTAACGAAATACATCCCAAACATTAGGCATTAGAGCTGTCAAGTTAATCCCACTTTCCATCGGAACTGGCTCCTCTGATATCGAGGTCACGGATTCCAAAGCATCGATAATCGGCTTAAGGGCCAAATTCTCCTTCTTAGATATTCCAAAAATTAGCCCAATGACTCCAACTCCTCCGGCTCCATTTGTTTGCTGATGAACCAAATGCAATTCCAAAGGGAATTTTCTTCCTGGGTCAAAGTCAGAGGTCAATCTTATATTTTTGTCTGTATAATTTAATTACCTTTAACTGCATGTTCTGAGCCGACTTTGTCATTTTTTCCCCAGTGGAAATGTCCTTGAGCAAATGCATATTGCCCACGCCATCCAGCTCCTTCCACTAGTAATGAAGAAGTTTCTTCTGGATTCATTTGAAATTGAACTGTGTGACCATTGTTCAGGATTTCAAACGAATTGACTTCATAGTATTCCTTGCTAAACTTCAATTTCCTCCCTGGTTTGGATTTCTTTGTTTTCGATGGAATGATATTGATTGGAGATTGAATTTCGCCAAATTTACATTTTCCTTTCCAATATTTTGGTCCACATTTTCCCTCGTAGCACCATTCTCCAGCCCCAGAGGCAAAGTTTGTAAAATAAATGGTCAAAAAACTGAGGATGAAGAGTAAGGAAAAGGATGCGAAATTTAACCAAATTTTCAGTTTTATGCCCCCAACCATCTTTCAAAATTACAATGAACCTAGAAAAATGACACTGACAATGACACTGCGACTGGGACTACGATTGCGTAGTTAATGTGTGTTTTAAAATTGGGGAAATTCCACTTCCGTGGACATTTTGAGATGCAAAATCTTCGCGTGCTCGAAGGTGACAAAAATTCCGGATATTACCTCATTAGGGTTGACACGCCAGATTAAAATTGACAATGATAACTTACAGCAATGCATTCTACTCGTATACTGGATGGGCAATTTAGTTTTCTGATAATTGAATTACAAATTCTAATTATATGGTAAATTCAATGGAAATGACAATCAATTAGCTAATGTAAAATGACGCAGATGCACAGCTTTCTGCTTGATGCTGCATAAAAAGATGATGGAAGAATAGAAAAGTGACAGTGAACAGAACTTTTCCTGATTAACCTTTTGATTTCACCGATCTCATCTAACCTTAAACTATGTCATCAAGTTCACCTTCGAACTAAGAATTGGTTTATCCAATGTTTCGAGAAATGGAGAAAAAAGCCAAAAGGAAAACTCAAAATGAAGATGGGAGCTTTCATTGCATAGATAATCCTAATCCTAATTACCCTTGGAGTGTTGATGAGCATTTTCCACTGTAGGGAAAAATTTTGTAACAAGAATGGGGTAAAAAATATAAGGTAGCCTATTTTATTCTAATTTGCATTTCATTGCCATCAAAGTTATAAAGGGCGGGAATTGACGTGGCATGAATTTTTGAATTTCGCGGGTGTGAACAAAGAAAGTAACGATGCGTCAGGAGTGGAGCCATAGAGGTTTGGCATCTCTATGGCACGAACATTGGAACTCTATCGTAATCGATTACTTAACCGGGTCCTATGGATTTAAGCTTTGTCATTTTCCTGAGTTTCATTTTAAGGATAATTTTACCTTGTGGAAAACTTTATTTCTGAAATAGCCCTATTAAAAATGAAAAATAAGTTGTGAGTATTTGTTGGTGTTCTTAAAATATTCTCCAATTTTTAGCTCGCTTCGAGCGTTTTACTTCATATTTCCTGGTTTTGATTGTCAAAATTTCCGGCGCGCTACACGCGCAATAACTCCAATTTAAATCGTCTCTTGATGGTTAAATTACCGTGTTAAAAAACAAATTTTACAGCATAAAGTTTTGACATTGGGTTGGGTTGGGGCCTAATCTGAGAATCTGGCTCAGGGCCTGAAATACGTAGCGACGGCACTGCTCAAGAAAAGGTTAACTAACTAACTACGGTTAAACTACTTTTAATTAACAAGAACAAATAAATTATATTTAAATTATTGTAAAGTGACGTGACCCTGCCACCCTATGAACTCTTCTGTTCCGGACCCTATTGTACCATTTTTCCCATTATTTTTTTTCTCTTCAACTCAAGTGCGACCAAATTCAAAACTCATTCGAGGGATTTAGGTCCGTTCCTTTCGATTTTTTTACTTAATTTATTATATCGCATTATTCCAACTTCCAACTGAAATTCGGGTTATATTCTTCATTCAATATCGTGGAACGGTCGAAGATGGGGGCTAACATGAAATTGTCAAGTAAATCATAATCGTATTTAGCACTAAATTAACCTAATTTTGCATATCATGCTCCTTTGGTTAGGCAGAGCTAGACGAGCGTTAATTTTTCATTTGTTTTATATTTCTGTAGTGGGCTGCAGAGCAGTGACTGAATTTTGAATTTTACTAAAATCAGTTAAAATTATGAGACATCCCGTAGCTTCAGGATTCCGAACATCCCATCCTACGGGTCCCCAACCAGGCCCAAGTTCATCGCATTCATTACCCATTTGTGCTAAACCTTCTGGTGCTGTCCTTCGTACTTTCCTTAATCGTGCCCCAGCACTTTCCAGAAGTACTCACCAGCCTAGACATAGCAAACGATTACCACCATTAGCAGAAAAAAGCCCTTCTCTTTTGGCATCCGCATTACCAAGAAATGCAAATGATATTTTCTACAATATCCCTGGCTATGAAGTTGATCGACATTTGACAACTCCATTTCGTCTGCAAAAATCTACTTCTGGTTTGGGTTATTGCCAAGAAAGAGCTGAGATTTCACTCACAAATGCCATGATCTCTGATCTCACTGCTAATAAGACGCCCTGGGTATTCTATAAACACTAGGACATAATAATTAAAATTTGACACAATGTATTTTTATAATTATTTGCAGATTGTCCTCTTCAGACTCATTTTAACAAAGGCAGGGACGGAAGAATTGGTGGAGGATAAGTTAAAACTACTCAGCGTTGACGTGATAGAAATTAACCGAGATGTTATAAAACTACAAAAGAAGGAGGGTATTCGTTTTCATGTTAACATCACTGGGTACACGAATGCGTCTTTGAAGAATACGATGTCTGTCTCAGCTAAGGTTGCTGATCCAGAACATGCGAATGATCTCGATATATTTTGTCAAGTCAGTCTTGTCCGCAAGTCTAGTGCTCCACAAATTATACAACAGCTCATGAGGAAAGCAAAAATCCCAAAGGAGGAAACACAGAAACTGAGTAAGCTTAAGCTTTTCTATGCATATGACACATGAAAAGATTATTTTTTTTGCATCTTGTGTTTCTCAGTTATTGACAGCTTTAAAGATGCAGTTGAGAATGGAATAATGCTATCCAAACAGCCAGTATCATTGATCTGTCCTTTGGGCAAAACTCAAATGACGGTTCCTTGTCGAGGGTATTTTTGTAATCATTACACGTGTTTTGATGGATCAAATTTTTTGCAAATGTATGCAAAGGCATCAAACTGGAAATGCCCAATTTGTGATACGATGATTGAACGTGAGGAGTTAATGATTGACAGGTAAAGTTAAATTAGTCCTTTATTATTTATTTTAATGTAACCTAATAATGTTTCTTTTATCCACTCACTGTGCATAGCTTTTTTCAAGACATTCTGCTTGCCGTCCAAGGAAAACAAAATGTGAAAATAGAGATAGATTCGTCCGGTGAATTTCATTCATCTACTGAGAATGGAGTTGCAAAGGTCAGTTTGATTTGGACTTACATTTATAAAAATTTATGGATTTCTTAGTATTCTTTGTGTTTCTTGTATAGACTCAAAATACAAAATCCAATGAGACATTAGACTTGGCATCTGACGAAGAAATTGTGTTGATATCCGATGAAGACGAAGTGGTCGTCTGCGGAGAAAAAAGGAAGGCAAATGATGCAGAGGAACCGGCAGTGCCAGTACGTAATTTATTCTAAGCCAAATCCACTGCTAGTTCGCATTTTATTACAATTGCATTGCAGATCAAACGAGAGCGCTTAGATGACAAATATCCTGACAATGGTGAATCAAACGGATCTAGCCTTAACCAAAGCCAAAGTAATGAGAACGGTTCAGCCAATACTGATGTGAGTTTGAGTTTAGTTTAAGAAATTCAATTTTCTAAAATTCTGAAATGTCTGTATTTTTACATTGATGATTTTGATTTCAGAATCCTGCATTTCTAATGGGTACTCCTGGATTTCCAGTAATTGAGAAATTAGTTCAAGTTACCAGATTGTTAGTGCCAATTCCAAATTCTGGAGACAGTAGAACATATTATCAAGGATTCGACGTTATTCTTACTGCTGCACGTCTGGCTCAACTCTCAGATCCAGAATCACAACTGGTTAGTAATTTTTATGTTTTTAGACGACTTATTTATTTGGTATTGTGAATTTCTCTGGAAAATGAACTACAAGCTAATGTCAGTTGAACATTTTCATTTCAGATGGTCGTTTTGCAACTCATTTCTGTTAATCCTGAGACCAACGTTGCATTTTCAGGCGATCACAATTTATTCCAAGTTGAAATATTGAGAATTAACAATGACTTCGTACAAGTTCCTATTCAAGCAATGAGTAAGAGCCATTGCTTTAATTTGGATATCAGCAAGTTCTTGAAAAGCACGTCTATAAATACTTTGGGATTTGTGACAAATATGGACTGCGTTTACTGGAACGAGCCAGTCATGCTTTTTTGTACAGTTGGTCTTATATGGAAAACAGATGCGCTCAGGCTGACCAATCGTGATAATGTTTTTCTCCCTAGTCTACAAAATAAATTCTCAGTGATTGAAACTCGTGAGCTTCGTAAGTTTAAATAATACAAAAAAGTTTCAACTTTTACAAATTACATTTTTATGATATTTTTTTGTATATTTGCAGTAACTGACTCTTTAGACAGGAGTATAGAGCGTGGTATTATTTTGGAGGCTTCAAAACTTCCAGTTTCACTCCTGTGCCCACTTACAGGGCAACAAATGAAGTTGCCTTGTCGGTCAATTTTTTGCAAGCATTTTGCTTGCTTTGATGGAATTAATTTCTTGGAAATGTATGAAGGAAGTGCCAACAAGAGATTAGGTTGTCCTATTTGTGGTTCTCGTATTCGTTTGGACAATTTGCTGATTGACAAGTGAGTTATCAACAGGATTAAGTTAATTTTGTCCATAAAAATATTTTCTGATTTTCTCGACTTGATTTGTTTTAGATACTTTGAATTATTGTTGAGCTCCTTGCCTTATGGTGCTAATGACTCAAGGCAGTACCAAGTTCATATCGATAAAAGAGGAAGTTTTTCGTACACTCCTGTCCAGGTATGAAGTGTGACAAGTTGACAAGACCATTATTGTAATTTTAATTTAGTATGGCATTTATCAACCTTTTGAATTATTCAGCTTCCTCAAGGGCAAAGGCAAGCTGCTGACAGCCAAGACGAATTCGCCTTGTTGAACCCCCAGGAAGGAATCACAGAGAATATCGCCTTAGTAAGTATTAGCTAAAACTCAAATTTCCTACCTTGTTCAAATCGATTTTTTAATTTAATACTATCAGCTCAAGAGTAATCATGAGAGGATACAAGAATTACGCTCAGTTATCAACGAAGTTGCGCTTGCAATTGCAAATCAAGCAGGAGAAAAAGTAGGAAGACCATTGCGTGCAAGACGTGTCGGGAGTATTTCCACAATGCAAGACTCGGGCACAAATTCAAGTGACCCAACAGCAACAACGACTCAACCCCCTGGTCAGTGATTTGAAATCTGAGATTAAGTTAGGTCTAAGGCTTGCTTCTGACTCTGAAGTCAGTGGTTCCTCATTTAAGGAACGCTAATCTTTAATTCAATTTTTCCTGGAGACAATAATGTCCTCCATATTCCTACAAATAATATTGCAGATCTTTGCTAATTTTTTGGGTTAGTATTTCGTAGTCAAATTAGTCTCAGTAAGTTCAGCAATTTCATCGACATCGATGCAATAGAAACAAAGCTTGAGCCCAGCTCAATTTAAAAAAAAATATTTTATAAAATTACAATATTTAATTTATTTATAAATATGCAGGAACGTATTATAAACCTTTTGAGATATTTTTTGTAAAATGTTGATGGCAACACTCTTCCTTAAGGAATAAAACTATTCTTATCGCTTTCGCTCGAAGACATTAGCTGCGGTTTTCTTGAACTCAAAGTTGAGATCCTGTCGTCATATTTGCTTCGTTATCGTTTGAACTATTTTCGTATCACTATTTGTTAAAATATTCACAATTAGTCATCAGTCTGTTGATTCTTCAAGCTAAGAGAAGCTTCTCATCTTCCATGTGTTTCCCTCCATAGTTATTGTACAAACAGTTTTCTGTCTTACTTTCCTGCTCCTGAATCAAAAATCAAGTCAAAATTGTAAGCAAATGTTGACCGAGGCATGGCAGTTTTAAAAAATTACCTTGGGTTCTACGTAGGATCTGCAGAGAAATAGAATTTTCCAAGCTGCATAAACACAAATGCCTGAATATATTGCAAAATCTCTAGAAACTTTGCTCGTCATGTCCAATTGGCCTTTGTCACAAGAGTTGGAAACGCTATGCCCTTCAAAATAAAGAGAAAATGTCTTTGGAATGAAGTAGGTGAGGTAAAGCATGTTGAGATAAATTCGAATCTAGGAAAGAAAATCATTCATTTAGAATTATAAAAACTGATGATATTTTGAGTTTTAACTGTTACCTTGTTCCCACCCAATGCCGATAATTTGGGAACAACACTTTCGAATCCGATCATTGTAAAACCCAAAAATGAAGCAATGGGATTGATAATAAGAGTACAGGCACTCCCCAGTTTCCAATTCCAAATTCCCAATACATTTACCGTTGCGAATAAAACTGCGTTAAATGTAAAATACTCGGCTAGTTCAATCATCTGTTGAAACAGAAGAATAATTTGNTACAGGCACTCCCCAGTTTCCAATTCCAAATTCCCAATACATTTACCGTTGCGAATAAAACTGCGTTAAATGTAAAATACTCGGCTAGTTCAATCATCTGTTGAAACAGAAGAATAATTTGATTATCCAAACTCGTGTTATCTTTAATTTTGAGTGGATTTAGTTTAATTTACTGTTGCACAGAATTGAGTAGTCCATTTGAGTGACTGCAATTTTTCTTCGAATGTTCTTCTAGGCTCGTTTTCGTCGGTCTCTGCATCGTCCATCCAATAATATTTTAAAAGTCGATAGATTGGGAAAATAAAGGCGAGGGTCAATGGTATTAAAAAGTAGGTTTCAAATTGGAATTCGTCTTCAGATGAAATCCAGTCATCTGTAATTAATCGGCTAGTTCAATCATCTGTTGAAACAGAAGAATAATTTGGTTATCCATACTTGTGTTATCTTTAATTTTGAGTGGATTTAGTTTAATTTACCGTTGCACAGAATTGAGTAGTCCATTTGAGTGACTGCAATTTTTCTGCGAATGTTCTTCTAGGCTCGTTTTCGTCGGTCTCTGCATCGTCCATCCAATAATATTTTAAAAGCCGATAGATTGGGAAAATAAAGGCGAGGGTCAATGGTATTAAAAAGTAGGTTTCAAATTGGAATTCGTCTTCAGATGAAATCCAGTCATCTGTAATTATTTATAGCCAAGCAAATTAGTATGACAAGTTACTTCTATTTTATATTCGGTATTAAAATTACATTCGATGTTGAAGAATTTATGAAAGATTGGAGAAACTTCATCCAAATAATAAGCCAAAGCCTTAATAGGGTCTTTGACCATGGAAGTTGAAAATGTTTTTTTGCAATGTCGGAGCTCAAAGAGAATTAAGAGCGTCGTGTAACAGAGAGCCAAGAATAGGAATTTGGCTAATGACCAGCTGAAAGCAAAGTAAATCAAATTATTGTAACAAAATTGCAATAACATAAAATCTACTAAAAAATTCATTGTTAAAATAGTCTAAATTAGTTGTACTGGTAATGAGATGCATTCAGCCAAGTGACCATCATCATCATCTCGATTCTCAAGGAATCTGAGAATTTTTCTTGCAATTGGAATCGTTGCATATCTGAGGATCAACAGTGTGACAATGACCCCAGCCCCAACTTCCTTGTATATCTGATTAGAATTTCCTTCCGGGATGAATGAACCCACGGCATTATCTACATTTAACACAATCAGTTTTCCTATCAGTAACCCGGAGAAAATTGTGATGAGGCACAAAGCTGTTTCAAAGACCTGGAACCATAATCACAGAATATAATAGAAATTCGATATTTATGGTTTAGCTAAGAAATGGACTGAACAAGTCGATGAAAATAGGAAATATAAATCTAAAATGAAGTAAATTTACCAAAATCACAAGTTGTTCGATGATTTGAATCGGAATCCGTTTTAAATCCATTTTCTCTACAGTAGGACTGATTTTCCAATTTTTATTGCAGTATTAGCTCACCAGTCACCACGCGACAGGCTTAAGCAACACAATTTGTGACTTATTGATTTGGTCGTAAATCATTCACAGAATACGATGGGTCTTCTTTATATTTTCAAACTGATCAGTACGTGTATTGAATTAAGAATGAATGCTCGTTAAACTCAGGCAGACGACAGGGGAATGATTGAAGCTCGTTCAAGGCGGATATTACTTTTCATAGTCAGTCGTCGTAAATACCTCTTCAAAAACATTTACATTGATAATGTTGTCATTTGGACGTTATATCTGCTATTGCTACTGCTAGCTGAGGTGAATTGCCACCAATTTGCAAACACTCTACACTATATGCTAACAAGTTCAGCTGCATAAATAAAATCGTCGTTTGTTATTTTCACACTTTTGTTTGCTTTGTGTAAAAGCTGAGTGCAAATGCGAGCGAAGTGATTATGATAAAAGGTCAGAGTGAAGTGGAAGTACGAGGTGAGGTTTTAGGTGTTTGACCGATAACATAATAATAGGACACACATAGACACGGGCAGAAAAAGTGAAGGGTTGTTCTCATAATGGAACAGTATTGGATTATTTATACATTGCCAAAAATGGTATAAGTTTAACGTGGGATGACATTGACAAATTTATTATACCTTAAAGTTTATTATGGAATTATGAATCCACATAATAATTTTATGAGTGTACTAAAAAGTACATAAATAAAAATTTAATGTCACAAAAGCAGTTCATTAGGACAAGAACAAGTCGAATATGATGGCAGGGTATTTGGCTGCAAGTCTTTGAAATTCTTTTGATTGCGAGACAACGGCTTGCTTATTTCTGTAAATACATAAAATATTAGAAATGTTAATACAAAAATTATCTCAAGTTGTTAATATTTATTTTAGTCTTACTGTCTGATGACTCCCACAGCAGCCTTTGTAAGCACATCTGAGTCAATATCTTTTGCAAGCGAATAAATCCGAAGGGCATTTTCAATATTTATATCCTTCATAAGAAAATCAATACATGTTTGCTCAAGTTTTGACAATCCAATTTTATGTGCACCCATAAGTACTGCGTCAACTTCAGACTCAAGATTATTTGCATGCCCAGTGTAAATATAACGAAGAATTTCCTTTGTTGCATTCTGTCCAATCGTCTCGTCGAATAATGTAAATTCTGCTAGGTTTCTGGAGCTTCGAATCATGTAGGCCAAGGCTGGGCTAGAATCTTATGTCAATAATTTCTGAATTAACAATATATTCTATACAAAAATATCCCCATTTTGTACTTACATGCCAGAAGAACACGATGAGCTGGAATTTTTTGTCCTTGGACGAGAATACTTATATCTGAAAATTCTTCGTCGGCAAAAATATTTTCTAGATTGTCCATAAATGGTGGCCGATTATTATTCACATTGCTAATACCAGTTTCGCTACCAAATTTAGTTTGTGTCTGAGTTTTATTAATATTTTCCGTGGGAATTTGAGTAGGGCTTGGGTTCATTTGTTTCACATTTAACATGGGCAGCGGCTGTGGGGCATTGAGAAATTCTTGAGCTTGTTGCTGAACTCCAAATGAATTGAGTTGATGAGTGAAATTTCCAATGTAGCATTTCATTTGTTCCGTCACAATCGGGTCGTTTGGAATATAATAATCGATTATGAATGTAAAATCCACTGCAGTATCTTCATCACTTACGGCTTCCCATGGATTGTCTCAAGCTTTCCAGAAGAGGTTGAATATTTCCCGTTTCAAAAGTGACGGTGACACGATTTACTTCAACATATTTTTCAGTTTTAGGAACCGGATCTTTGCCTTTATTACGTTTTTCCTCTGGAGCAGCAGCGTTATCATCCTCGACAATCTGCATCGGATTCTTCTTCAGATGAAGTGGCCGTAGAAAACCAAGCAGGTAAAACTGCTCGGCGTGAGCTCGTGGATGATTTCCCTGCACCGTGAGATACTTTCGGTGGAATTACTAAATTCGTTATCGTTTTTACTTTTTGAATGAATTTATCGCTGGGTTTTGTGATTATAAACTCATTTGCAGGAGAATAGAGAGGACCATGAACTATTTTGATTTTTATTCCAATATTCATTCTTTGATTCCGTGCATTTTCCTCGTATGTGTATTTTGCACTAGTAAATGTGTACGGAATTGCGTCATTTGCAGTTTTGGATGATTGGATCTTGAATTTCCTTTTTGAATAACAAGCCAATATTAAAATTGAACTTTTATGGATGAGAATTGTACAATACAATCTATAACTGACTCACCAAAGTCCATTTAAATCTTCAGGAGAAGTAAATTTCACATGGTCAGTTTCATGAATAAATGATTCGTCAAATTCTCTGACATAGTCCAAATATTTAATTAGTCCTTGAACTTCCCATTTGTACATGACAGTTGATTTTTTATAAGAAATCTGTCGGAATTATTGATATAAGGTTAGAGGTCACTTGGAAGATATGCCGATTTTAAAATTTTATTACCTTTGAAACGCCGCACCTTGCTGGGTAAGTTAGAATGCTGCGTTTCTGAATTTTGCTTCCACTATTTGATCTGCCAAGCACAGTTGCAATTTGTATCAAAAATACGAAAAAACAAAAACACAAATATCTTGAGGAATTTACTTCCATTTCAATGTCGGTCTGAGGTTGATAGTTTGAACGTGCTCTTGAGACGTGTTTTTGCATACTGAACTTGTATGGCTCAAGAATTTCCACTACCACTACCACTGTCCCACTTTTAAAAATTGGTCAAAATGTCACCTTAAGATTTTCAACTCTGTGACACTTTGAGAATAACACAATGAGGTAAAGAATTTTAATTCTTTATTCGGTTCTTCAGTCGGGAAATAGAAAAATTGCACATCGCATCCAAAAGAACAAAGTTAAGATGCCAACGCTAAGCAAGATTGAGTCATCATCTCTTCATGGTTCTCTTTATGACAGAATGACTGTCAAAATGTCTTACCTACACTTTTGTACAAAGTTATCCTAAAATCTAAGTTTATTCAATTCAGGACGACAATTATGCATTCATATTCAGATAACATACAGTATGTATATTTGTATACTATATGCATGGAGTAAAAATAAATACCAACATGCTCATACTAATTTTTTTACCAGACATGAATTTATTACTGGTTTTTACGCCTTCAAGTTTACAAACAGGCGGACTTCCAAAATAAAATTAAAACTCAGGAAGAATGAGATCAAGATCAACAACACGACATTAGTACCAATGATATTGAGCGTACTTTAATATTATTTTATTATTTCTAATTTTATAAATTACATAATGAGCTTGTTGCACAGTGCCTTTCCAATAATGCAATAATGAATTTTTACGTTAAAAAGCCCACCTCCATCCATATCTGCAGGCCCAACCCTGCCTCACGTTAAACGTTAACATATGAAAAAAAAAGTCGTTATAAGTGAAAAATAACGGAAAAGAGAAAATTTAATGTCATATTAATAAAATAAATAAAATAAACACTTCCGACATCTACGGAAGTGCCTCGGTATGAATTTTAGTGAATTCGGAGCGACGGAACTCATAACGTTAATTCTTTCTTGTCTTCTACACTACCCAATTGTCATAATTGAACTTGAAAAACAGTCAAAAAATTGCCAATTTCTCCTTTGTCTAATTCGGACTATAAGTAAAATCAAAAAATCTAATCTAGTCGTTTATATTTTATTCCAATGCAAGGAGTACAGGAGAACGTATAAAACGTAACGAAATTAGTTTGCTTACTACTCACCTTAGGTGATCAGTTGTTCACTTGATTTTTCTTCATATTAGATGATCCTGTAAGTTATGTGCAATTCAGACTTTAGACTTCACAGACATGTTCATCCAGGCCGGGCCGTGGGGTGGTTGTTTCATGGTTGATTCCAATTTTCTTACAAACGGCTCACCCTCACCATGTTATCATTCCCGGATGAGTCTTTTATCTACAAAAATCCGACGAAATATTTCATTCGAGAAAAATAAACCATTACTTGTATGGGTTGAACTGTTTCTCGCGAATACTCACCTCAAACTCGATTCAATGTTCTGTTGAAGTGTAATTAAAAAGGTTGAATTGTGCACTTATCTTGTCCACCCCGAATATTACTTGCAATCAAGATTTTTCATCTGCTGGAAAACTTGTCTCTGGCATTCGCCGACCTGTAAAAAATAAAAATACCACCAGGAGAGAATTTGTTCCAGATAATATGAAGAAGAAATGAATATGGAGTGAAAATTCACACTTCAAAACGCTAAGCAATGCAAAACTTTAAAGCGTACCCACTTTGTACGTGCCAAATAAGTATAACCTAAATTAGTTAAAAAGAAAAAAGTCATGCATGCTGTCAGCTCGATAAAAACGCTTACTCCACAACGAAGTTTGTTGTTCTTGTTGACTTATGGATAAGTGATAAGTATTAAATTGCAACTATACAATTAAAGAAACGGGTTTTCGTAAAGTAGTTGATTCGAGTAGTGCGCTGAACTTTCTAAGAGTAAAGAAAATGACATACTTTCAGTCGATTTTGACTAGCTAATGCTGCGCATATAAGATCTACTATGTTAACTTCGAAAAATTATCGAACAAGCACAACCAGTTTAAGAGCGGTTTTTGCTTTGACATGTAATGTCAAAATGTTTTCATCAAATCGGCTACAGAAATAACACTTCAGAATCAACAGCTAACAATGGTTCGTGTGGATGAAAGAAGTTCAGGCAGATCTTTTTGAGCAATAGTTAAAGAACAATTACGCTAGGAAATGGCTAGGGCTCAATGACACTCTTTCTGGAATACTCAAATTCTTAATTGGTTTCTCCCGACAGTTCTTGTTAAGAGTGTTTTGGTCATGTCAACGCCTTGACGTCCTCTGTGATCCCGTCCATACAATCAAGC